>SNQN01002592.1:5541-60903 GCA_008642245.1 Bassia scoparia | reverse complement strand
GTGAAAGAGACCTTTTGATACAAGTTTTGGAATGGTTTGAAAACACCATAAGATAGTTTTGTAAAGGTGATATCCATCATCAATCAATATAGGGGAGATAAAACTCTTTCATATTGTATYTGGGAATCGCCTTCGGGTGTCCTTTTACCTTGGATTTCTTTCTGGACACAACTTTGGGGCATTGAATTTGGTGTATGAAGTAGCTCTTGACCTAATTGTTTTGAAATGGTCACTTTGGTTGCTCTTGCTCATTTAGTTGTCAATTTCCTTCACATGTTTTATTAGTCYTTAGGGAAATTTATTGAGTCAGTTATCATTATTGACAGCTTTCTCATTTCTGCTGGTCACAAACTCACAAAAGTGCATGTAAACTAAGGTGGTGAACAGAGACCTGATAAAAATTACAAGTTTTGGAATGGTTTGATACGTGTATAATGGTTTCGAAAAGGTGATGTCCATCATCAATCATTATGGAGGACATGTCGAGATAAGAGCTCTTTCTTATTACATATGGGGATTGCTTTTGAAACCCTCTCATTTCTGTTATCAAAGTTTACAAGCTAAGCTCAATAACCTTGATTTGGTAGCTAAAGTTCTATAAAATGAGGAAATGTTCATTAGCAAATATTGGAGTAAACTCCTGACCCTTTGTTGTCTGTTTTATTTTTGTCTTACTGGTTTTTGTTGTTTTAGAAGCAAAATCAAACGTGCCCACCTTGCACATCACCTGGCTGGCTTATGCAACCTCCTGTGAGGAACAAGATTCAGAATGTTGGTTCTTCTTCTAATGGATTCTGGCATTTTGGGGAGAATATGTTAAATAAATCTGCCGGTTATTTTAACTCGGGGTCAACAATGTCCTTTGAAGTTGATATGTCAACTGAATTTGATAGACTTCTTGTAAGTGACCGTGTTGCTGGCTCCCCACCCAAAAGACTTCAAACTCAGAATCTGTTTCTTAGTAATGGGAGCCTGAAGCATAATGGATTGGAAAATACTGGATATGTAAGARCAGGTAATAATCTGTGGCATGGTTCAACACTCTGTAGGGATTTGTCAGCATGTGGGATACTGGAGTGTTATAATGGGACTCGTGATAAGGAATTGGGGTTTGGGGATTGCAGGTGCATTCTTATATTCCTAGCCATCTGTTTCCCTTTTTTTTTGTTGATGTATTTTGTTTTCAGCTTTCAATGGTGAAGAACAACCATGCTCCTGTCATATGCACCCTTTGCATCAACCCATTCTGAAGGACGGACAGTGTACACAATCAGGATTAGCAGTAAGCTCCCCATTGACCACTCAAACAGATAATATAGCTACAGTTTGCAGTGAGCTTTCTCAGCAGCTTAAGCCTCAGGGTACTCCAGGGAAGCAATTGGGTGAAAATTCTATCGTAGATTCTTCTCATCATAGTCAATTATCTAGCTCAGTAGAAATGAGTGTCCAGAAAGATTTGCTTGCCCAATACTGGCCCAAGACATCTGCTGGAGTGTCACAACAGATCTCAGRGAGGTATCCTTTTACAGTTTTGCTGCAAGAAGTGAATCAATCATACAAATGAAATAGTAGGTGCAATAGTCCTGTATGATTACTCTCTCTGGTGTTGTAATTTTCTCTTTGAASATATGGTAAATCATCTCCTTTTACTATTGTTTGAACCTTGACTTTTGCTAGTACATACTCTATTGTAACTCCACTATTCGACAAGAGGCTAAGTGCTAGTGATGCTGGACGATTAGGACGTTTGGTTATTCCAAAAAAGTTCGCTGAGGTAATCTTATATGGTTCATCTTAGTCAAACTATTAAATTTTGTGTTTTGGTTCCTCATCCGACAGCATTTGACTCTTAATCGCTCTCTGTATTGTGTAGTCTGTCGGCATTGGTTATTTTCTTCTATTGTATTCTTTTCATCATCGTGATAATTCAATTGATAACCTCCTTTGTCTTTTTTTTCTTTGTATTCACACCCACATTTTTATGTACAAGTCCCTTTTTTCTTAATTGTTCTTAGTTTTGTAGCCATATGTCATGATGGTTATTTAGCAGGTAGGTATTTAGTACTTAGATATTAAGAGTTAGCAGTTTTCTAGAGTTTCTTAGGCGTGAATGGTCTATAAATATAGCTTAAGTGGTAGGGGTGTAGTCATGAAGAAATATGAGACTTCGAAGTTTACTCTTCTTGGTGGATTCATCACTTACTGAAGTGTATTATACTTAAGATTCATGAAATATTTTAGCTTAATTAATCAAATCAGATTTTCAGCTTCATTAATCATCAAAGTGTTTGGTTATGCTTCGCCAGTTCCTATAACACCAATACAAGTGATAACAAAAGCCGGTTATTATACTATTAAAGAATATAATATCAATCAAAATATTTACATAAATGCTAGTTACTATCATGGATGGGGAGTGGTACGATCCATAATGAATAAAATGGGATGGGCGCATGGATTGTAAGTCGTAACTTAGAAATTAGTCTTGAAATTTTTGGTAGATAATGGGCAGGATTTAATTTATGGATGTCTGTGCAAGGAGGAGAATGATGGAGTGGTGTGTCTCTTGTCTTCCTTGCATAAAAATTTTAGATTGGTAAATTTCAAGAATTGGGATTAGTTGGGTATATTACGCATAATGTTAAATTAGCTTGTTTATGAACAAGAATAAAATTAAAAATAAATCAAATTAGTGATTTGTAATGATCGATACTCAATATAAGTAGGATAAGTAAAAACGGACAAGATTGTTGCTTTTATGCCTTCAATTTTTCTTTCTTCTTTTGGCGAGGTGTTGTAGAATAAGGTTTTTGTGCTAAGAACACATATGCTGTAAAAGAGAAGGACCGGTTACTTTGGAACCTTCGTACGTTGCTGTAGATGAGAACTCTGTTAAGAGTGTGGTGTGGTGACATGGTCTAATGGACTAATGGGAGACAGTAAAGCCAGATTAGAATTTTCAGATCTGCTCATTTTGTCGTGAAAGGTTGATATTCTATAAGTCACTTGGGACAACATGCCCTATCATGCAGCCCTTATTTTTGTAATTTGAATGCTCATATAACTACTGTTTGTTTTTGCTTTAAATGGTTATGTTTCGCTTGGTGCACGCACTATTAAATTCTACTAGACTTGTCAACAGTATTGGTGTTACATTATGGATAGATTGCATACCTTCATACTCTGATGAATGGTTTTGAATACGAAGCAGAGACACTTTCCCCAATATCTCAGCTTGAAGGTAACCCCTGAAGTTCAAGATTAGGATGGTAGAGAAGGATATTTCGTTTATTCTGGCTCAATAATAACGACAAGATCTATGTTCTAGAAGGGTTCATCTATTTCTGAAGTCATTAAAGCTCCAAGCAGGAGATACAGGTTTAATCAATCCATCAGAAACTGATAAGCATTTTGACCTTTTGTTGTACTATCTCTATCACAGAGGATGTATTCTTTTTTATTGCCCATGGTGGTTGGTTATGTAATTCTGTACATTAACTTATTATATCCATCTTCTTTTTGTCCTGTGTGACCGGAGATTAAGTTTTTTGGTCTTTATTTCTGCCTTGTGTATTTTTGTACATTACACTTCTTGTTTCATATTTTTCAGGTGATTCTTGAAAGGCTTAGACTTTCCACATTGGTCTAGCATTATTTAGACTGACATTCATCTTACTCTCTCATCGTTGTGAGAAGTCGTCTGGTCAAGGATGTCTTCTAATGATTTTTTATTCTCTGGGTGTAATTTGGAAACGGGGGTGCCGGGGGATTTCATCATCCTATTAAACTAGGCAATTTCATCCCAGGGAGGCTTAGCTATCCTTTTCATCTTCATTCCCATACCGTTTGGTTCAAGGTTTATTTATTCTCTATAAACCCTAAATCAACCTAGCTGTCAGAATTTACCCCCTCTAATTCACAATAGTTGCAACATGTGAGAATAGCATTAATCATTTGTAATTTGATTATATGTATTTTTATATTCACGGGTAAAAATAGTCATGTGGGAATCTTGTTATGTTCATCTGACAGAGTATTTTTTAAATATATGTTTTTATAGTATTTTTTATGTATAATTTAAGATATAAACATTAAAGATGCACCTAGGCAAGTGTGAAAAGACAATATAGCAAGTGTTTTGAATCGGAGGGGTGAACACCCTGAATTGAATGCTGTTTTCTTAGTGTGCTTTGAAATAAACTAAACAGCGAAATTGTGGAGATTGACTTGTTCTTTGATCTGCATGCTGGCTTGTAGATACCTTGGAAACAATTTAGAAACTTCTGCCTCAAGATTTGTAATCTCAGATGCATTGCTGAACATCCTGCTAGTTGTTCTGTTTGAAGTACATGTTGGGTTGTGTCAGTTAGAGAACACACCTACCCCCCCCCCCCTATTTTTTTTAAAAATAATCCTTCTCGTTCTATTAATCTCTGGTTTGTTTACTCTCTTTCTTTCAGTCTCATTCAGCCGTAGAGAGCCAGAAGGGAAGCTCATATTGGGTTTTAAAAAGACTTCAAAAGGACCCCAGTGTGATAAGGTTCTTCAACATAAACTCATTWGCATAATCACATTGCTTGGATTTTGGCCATGCATCTAAGAATACATGCTTTGCGAATTGTGAATTTTKCTTTATTCGCTGCCAATGGTAGCGTTTTTAAGCTTCCTTGCTTACATGKGACAAATGTCATATATTCTTTGCAWTAGGAATTTTCGGTATGCTAATGGTGTTATTCTCAATGTTAAATATATGATTTTTTAGATCACTGATTTACAGATTTTGACATCTATGCTTTTTCTTTTGTTTATTTATATTAATGTTGATCACAAGGACTGACTGACTTTGCCTTGAAGTCTGCTTTTGTTTCATTCTGTTTTTGGTTAGGGGAGCGGGGGTGGTATCACTGTTAGCTTTGACCTCAGACACTGACTTAGAAATTTAATTTGAGTATTTGACAAACGTTGCTTTTKTAGCCAGGCAGGTCTTSTAGACCTCTTCACTTTGAGATTGATTTTTGGGAATCTGTTKCCCTATCCCACCCCACCCCTCTCAATTTTTGTATGTGCTGTATATCAATTAAAGGTAATAATCTATGTAAGCAGGGAACTCTAGGTGTCGAAAGCGAGAATCAAACGGACCAAAGATGTAATGCTGGYTATTTGACAGCTACAGTTAAGGATGATCTGAGCAGTTGTCATCTAAAAGGTCATCCAATATGATAGCCATTCTACTTTGAAATCTATCTTATAAAATAGATGTGGACTATGTTCTATTGTAAACTGATTAATTGAAGATGTGTAGTGAACAGAGCTACTGAAAGGAGCTCATTGATTGCTGTTAAAAGGAAGAATATCATTATGAATTCAGAAAAGAAGCATTCAAGGACTGCTAATGCAATTTTATAGGGCCTGGAGTCACATTAGAAGAGGCACAAAGACTTTTCAGTCCTCTCTAATCATGCCCCCTCATGTTGTAGTAAGTTGAGATTGAGTTTGAGAATTTAGTACCCAGTAACCATTCTAAGTCATTTACTTTTTCATGATTGTGCTCCTTTTTAATATATGTACCTCAGTACAATTATTCAACCATTGACTGCCACTATGAAACGATCTGAGTACCCTTGGCCTTGGACAAGTGGGTATGTGGCTGGCTTAGTTGCATTTCAGTGAGAGTGGCTGGCAAAGGTTAACCAGATATTGCTCTGGCATATGGCAATAGTGTCTTCTTAATGGCCAAGTTTCAAAGTGCGGCGTGACCTATTGTTGGCCACTGAGCAGTATCTCTTGATATTTCTTCACTTAGCATTTTTTTTGAATAAAGTGAAATTTCATACAGCTTTTGTTTTTTTCTCCAAGTTAAACCAATTGATACCTACATTGCACCAGTTATCAAAATTCCTCCTACCCCAATCTGACTTTTTTTCTCATTGACGCCTTGAGAAATCATTGGCAGATTCCTCGTCGTGTTTGAAATTCTGCGGGCTTTTTTTTTTGGTAGATGCTCTAAATGTTTGGTTACAGCAGCATATATAGTGACGTTAAGTGGTGTAAAATATAAAATTTCAGATTATATTAGATACCATTGTTTATAACTAATTATGAACCTTTACTTAATCAATGTGAGTCTTTTATATTTGTATTTTGTATTGAACAGTATGTCCAGCATAGGCAGCCAGACAATCTTTGTAACAGATTCTTCAGGTATATATGCACTTTTATACTGCTGTTATGCCTGTTGTATTCTTCAGTTGTTGACAATTGTCAAATTCATTTAAATTGTTAGTACTGATGGTGAAATGATATTTTGCAATGGCGTCTTTGTTAGTATATGTTTATTGCATGAACATATTTGGATATTGATTAGCTCAATGTTATTGAGTGTCCTGCTGTGTCTATAAACCTCAGAAACCTTGACATTCTGCAGTAGAGAGCCAGGTCTCTGCCTACTCTATTGGTACTCAGAACCTTCTCACTATTAATGTGTCCAGGGCTTGTGACTCCTATGGTCCTCGTCAAATCTAACTCTCTAGCCTACTATTCTAAACTAGCCCTTTCCGACCCAAAAATATCATTTGAGCTAGAGTTTCTCGTGGCGTGCTTTTGCGCTTGTATACCTGTGCATATACTACAAACCACTTTCGTACATTGTCCACACTCAATCATGCAGCATATTAGAGATTTCTGGAAAATTAAGTCCCCTCACCCAAATGGGATAGTCATCAAAATTTTAATCTTTGTGGTGGCTTACTTCCCATACATTATGGAGAAATCACTCTTTTATCAACTTCTTTGATATGAGTGCAGCAAAGTTTCCCTTTCATCCGATGGGAATTATGCCAAATTTTTCATGCAATTGCAACTATGTCTGACTTATATGTCTTATTCGTAGTATTGATGCAATTTTTGTAAATATTGGTTAAGATAACTTTCAATGGACTCGCATGCGATAATTGTCTGAAATGGCGGAAGTTACCATTAGATACTCCTTCCAGCAAGATTCACTTGTGCTGAGAGTATGGGATCTTGAAAGGTATCATTTGACCTGTGCAGTTACTATTTTGATTTTGATTGTTGTAAATCTTGCGACTTTCAAAGAAAATTTTTGATTCTTGTATCTCAAACCTCTTGCTTCTGTGAGCTTTATATAATAGAATGGAGCCAAGTGCTAGTCGGTAGATTGTTTATTAAATTATTGATATATCTCAGAATAATAAAGGGATTCAAGATAAAAGGGAATTAAAGGATAGCTTGAGCCTTAACTTCTAAAATCTAAATATTTAGACAATGTCATTGGGCTGGTATTGTGGAGGCTTGAGCATTACTTTTCACTGCATAACCTGTCATCTTTATCAGGTCTCTTGTGTGAGGCAGCTGAGGAGCTCAATGAGAAACAGCTAAAAGCTCTGTGTACATCAATAATGCTGGTAAAACTGCTTATAGTGGCTCCACAAATTACCGCCCCCTCCCCCCTTCTTACTTTCTCACGAAATGGTGTGTCATAGGATAGTGGCTGAGTTTTTGATATAGCCTGTCACTTGTCCATTGTCCATGACTTTGTCTGGGTGTGCCGGAGTGACTTCTTAGCAGTATATTGTATTGAGATATTACCGCGCATTCTAACACTATTTCTTTTGWATTAAAGAACAGAGTCAGGCAGCCAGTTCTAAGAAGTTGCAGGATGCGAAATTGGATGCYAATGCTTCGGAAGACTTAAAAGCTCTTGAAAGTTTAGCTAGTGAAGGATGCTATGAAGCTGTCCCAGCCTCTGTTCAACCAACAACTAAACATCCTCGTCACAGAAAGGGCTGCTCTTGTATTGTTTGTTGTCAATCCCCAAGTGGGTGGCCAAAACATGAGATAAATTGTAGCTGTAATGTCTGCAAGATGCTGCACCGGCGGGCACAAACTTTGCTGATGCGACAGGGGAAAAATAATTTCAAGGGAGAAAGTGTGATTCTAGAGAATAAATCACAGGTGGTTGCACAWCCATCAAAAAAATTGAATCCAGCAGTTGAAGTGCCTTGTTATGAAAACGGCCGCTCTTGTAWTGTGTGCTGTCAGTCATCAAGTGAGGGGGTGAAACACCAACAAAATTGTAGCTGTTTCGTCTGCCAGACGTGTCAGTTTCATGCATCAAATATCCAATGTGAAACAAATCAATCCAAGATGGAAAGTAAGATTCAAGAGAGCAAATGGCAGGTCATTGCACAATCATCAGAAACACCAAGCCCAGCAGCTGACTTCTTGGAGAACGGAAGCAAGGGATCTCTTAACGTGGATAGGAAAGTGGCAAGGGCTTCAGTGAAAGGACAAAACGACCTCTACACCCAGCCAGAGCGGGAACAAAAAGCCTCAACGTGCTGCAATTCTATGGCTTTGGCAAAGATGAAGCAAGATGCCTCACAGCGAATTGTTTCGCCTGTTAAAGCACCATAAACGTTTGACATATTTCCGTTAGTGCAATTTAATGGTTTCATCGTGAAAAAGAGAGGGAGAGAGAAAGAGTTGGGATCTGTTCTTTGATCAGGGTGTCGTATTTGAAAGTTGGCAGAGATTTATTTGTAAATTGGTCGTACTCATAATCCAGGTCTATCTATAGGAAGGAGAAGAAATTAGGAGCAGAAAAGCTGTATAACAAATTCACATTTTAACTTGTAAGATTATTAGGAGCTGAGATTGGAAAAAGTTTCTGTGCGTGCGGGCAGCTTTCGACTATACCAAGTGACAAGGATGAATGCTAGAATTGCTAGTTCATACCAAGCTTTGGRSTATGCCAAAAGTGCAGCTWAAGTTGGAAAAGTTTGCAAACTTGATTAACAACACAACATGTTTCTCAAAAACCGATTTAACTTCAGAAACCTAATGATATTGGAGTACAAAACAAATCGCAAGCAAAACAATGATAGGAAAAGTCTTCTTAGGTCATATAACCTAAATCATGATAATAAACCGATACTTGGTATTCACCTGATAATGGCAAATACAAGATTTGATAATCCAAGATTCCAAGTGCATGAACTTGAAATTAAGCCTCTTGCTTATTTTTTTGGGGTCAAGTTTTGAYTAAAGTTGTGAAGTCCATCACTTATAAGTTATAATCAACTTATGATCTTCGAATTTACTATCTGTTTGACATTGAAGACAGTTAGCTTTGAATCTCCTTAACACATCAGATTCGTCTCCAATGAAATTTTGCCGTTTATTACAATTTGAAGGCTGAAACACATCAAAATATACTGATCACTACTTAAACCAACTCTCAAATCCAGAAATTTTTTACATCGGCTACACACACACGCCTCTCTACAGCACATTCGACACTGTAGAATCAAGAGTCCTCGCAAGGTATCAATCTAACATGAAGTCCGCTGTTGTTGGGATCTAGAGTAGTTCATATTACATTCATGAAGCATGACACCCATATCATATAGTGAGAATTCTAAAACTTGGCCTACTAGACACAACAAGAGCTCAATGTGAACTCTGTAATACAAATAACTTGTCATACCCAAAAAAGGGCGCACATCGAAGTTTTTACTGGAACAGAAGAAATACAATTAAAAAGCACTTCATATAATCATATTCATATAGTATGATATTGCCACAACGATAATGAGAAATACATGCTTCGATAAAATCTACCTTGTCAAGTTTCACTTCATACTAAATCGTACTTGTCTATTAAATCCATAGATAGTAACAAGTTAMCAACAAAAGAACATACTTGCTCCCCCTAATTTACTACCCATCTTAATCATTCAAGAATACAAAATGAACAAAGAGTTCATCAATTGAAAGGTGATTGCAGGTACAGGGCAAGTTCATGAGCAGAGTTCTAGTTTTGCATAATTGGACGTGCACATATCAGATCTTTATCATGAAGCAAGATGCCCGAAAAGCTCAAAGCAAGTCTATTGGAGAAAATTTTACCAGCTAAAGGTATCAGCAAGATCAGATGCAGAGATGCAAATTTCCTATTGACAGAGTACCACAAGCTCAAATGTAGGCTGACAAATATTATGATCTACGACGCATACTGATTGCGCTTTCACTATGATTCAGTTGCCACAATTCTACCAAAAAGCAGATTAAACCACAAATTATTCATKGTTAGAATTTCAGACTATTGCATTCTTAAAATGACCAGAACGAGGAATATAGTGTATTCAACATATTTTATCAATTCACAGGTACAAAAAATTCTCCCACCATCAAGGAGGATCAATTAATCCTTATCCACCACCACTTGAAGGAAACAATATTATCCTTCACATTCAATCAAGAACAGCTACAACATCCATTAACTGCCATAAAAAGTTCGACAAAAAAAGGAAAATATATAATATGTTATTATTTACAAGCTCACCCAAAATGAGTCAGGTTCCAGCACTAGGCAATGCAGCCATGAAAGAGTTGTACGAAGAGTCGAGGTCAAAATTAAGCTGCCTCGCTTGCTGCTCAGTCAATTCATCAGAAGCTCCCATTTTTGACAATCGTCCAAGCCACTCCTTCGTTTTGGTTTTCCCCTCGAAATCAGGTGGCAATATACTGAGCTTGTTCAACGACGTAGAAAGGTCCGATAACAGGGGATACACCTGATCAACTGCCAACATGTTCAATTTCAACGAGTCCATCAATGTAATGAAATGCTGAACACATTCGGCCACAACGGAGGCGGAACTGTTGGTGGAGGCGGAATAAGCTGCCCTATGCTCAACTGTCGCAGGCACCCCAGAAGTCACAAGCCTATTTAAAGCAGCTGGGCAGTCCATCTTATATGCATCAGCAAATCTCTCAACACTAGGGACAGTGTCCTTCAGTGATGATGAAAGGGTTTTGAAGTGGGCAATCAATTTAAGGCATTCATTTTCATACTCTGAAGGGTTAATAATGTCCCTAATGTAAGCCTTTTCTAGCTTCTCAGTTGCCTTAATAATGGCAAAAAGCTCAGCAAAATTCTCATACATTTCTCTTTCACGCTTATCATTCCAAAGTTTCACTTCCATCTTGGATATACTATTTGGGTTTCTAACAAAGCTTGAATCTTGCTATTTTTTGGGATTTTTTTTTAGGGTTAGGGTTTCTGTAATTGAAAATTGGAGAAGGAATGGGACACGCGCAGAGAAGACTTGTCAACTGAAACCAACAACAATCACAAAATCAAACATGCAAACACAATCATCAGACTACATACTTTTTRAACAACAGATCATAATAATAATCAAGCAATAAAAAAAAAAAGCATCATACATTCACAACATCAAACGTTTTGAAAAATAAACCCAAAAAACTAAAGATCACATCTTTAGCAAAAACAATCAAAAGGGTATCTTCCAATTCTTTGAAAAGAAAATCCAATTTTATAAAACCCAGATCAGATTACCGAAAATTAGGTAGTAAAAGCACAAAATTAACACCCAATTTATCATACTTGAAAGAAAGGCTAAAACTAGAACAAACGCAAGAAAATCATGAGGTAAAAATTTGGGGAGACAATAACAACCCAAGAAGAAAGAAGAGTTAGGAGAGAGAAAGACTTACATGAGAAAGAGAGAGAAGGCGGTTTTGGGGAAATGCAAGCAGCAGGTGAAAGCAGAAAAGAGAGAGAAGTAAAGAAAGAAGAAGAAGATGTACGCTTGAGGACAGATTTACAGGTTGCGTGTGGGACTGAATCAAATCGAAGTACTGTATATGATATATTGGGGTGAGTCCAATTCCCAATTTCTTGTAAATTTTGCAATGTTAAATAAATAGGTTTTTTTTAGTTTTTAAAACTGACAATTGTAAGATAATGAAATAACTTTTTATATATGGCAAAAGCTAATGAGCGCACCCAGAGCGTTAGAATAAGATCATAAGAGAATTAAAAGTGGAAATATTAAACGAATATAAATATTAATTACACCCAATGACGCATGATTTCGGCATGCATTCCAAAATTTATACCATTTTAGAAAATGTATTTAATTCTTATCTAACGCCTCGGGGCGTCCGTTAACAATATCGTTTTATATACTCCCTTCGTTACGTATTACTTGAAAGTTGAAACAATTGAACTAGGAGGATTTTCTAGGCAAAATTTGTTAATTGTAGATAAGGGTATATGATTAGAATAAAGTAAGAGAGAGAAAAAGAATAAAGTAATGAATGGGTATAAGACGAAGAAAAAGTAAGAGAGAGAAAATGAATAAAATAATGAATTTGTGTAAGATTAAGAAAAAGTAAGAGAGAGAAAAGTATTGGAAAAATGAATAAAGTAGAAAAAAAGTTACTAAAAATGGAAAAAGAGAAATTATTTCAAGTAATATGTAACAACCATTTATGAAAACTGTTTCAAATAATATGTAACGGAGGGAGTACTTTCTCCGTTTTTTAATAAGTGCCTCACTTTCTATAAATGGGTGTTTCACAAAAAGTGTCTCACTTTCCATTCTTCCTATATTTAGTATGGTTTTTGGTGTGAAATGACATTTTTGCCCTTATTATTTTTTCACTAACCACTAACATATGCTACTATTATGATATTGTTAATTTCCTAATCTAATCCTAATGATTCCAACCAAAATCTAATGATATCCAACTACTTTCCACCCAATTCATTGATGAGCTGAGTGTTTAGATCTTTCTAGGTTCGTCAATTACAACCCCCACCAACCCTCATTTACGAACCCTAATTCTAGATCTCTCTTTCACTCATCACTCCATCTCTCTCCTCAGATTTTTTCGATTTCTTTTTGAGTCCTCATCCTTATCCTCCTCTCTCAAACTCGTTCTTTCTCCTAAATTCTAACATCCATCTAAGTCCTTTAGCCGAAATCTAACATGGTTGATCTTGAACCACTAATAGATGCGTTTTGGGAGATTGATGATAAGGAGCTCTACATGAGACTGGAAGATCTCATGGATGTTGCTGAAAAAAGCCCTTATTGGCGTGAGGTGTTCAAGGCCAAAATAAGAGTAAGACGATGCTCGGGAGAAGCTCAGTGATGTTGGTTTCAACGCCTTAGCAAAGATAGTTGGACAGATCTGGGAGGAGGAGAAGATCGCAGTTGAGGAGGTTTAAACCGAGTCTTTTGCTTTGGCTTTGGTTGTTGTCCATGAGCCCACTCCTTTGGCTGTTGAAGCTCCACTTGTTGTGGTGAAGAAGAGGCGAAAGGTTGTGTACTCCCCAACCAAAAAGTATAATCTTAGATCTACAAAGGAGAATCTTGAGAAGACGGAAAACCCCAAATCTACTGAGGAAGGAAACAAGAAGGAGAAAGTAAGTGAGGAAGGTAAGCAGAAGGAGAAAGCTGCGTTGGAGGAAATGGAAGATCTTCCAAGGAGGCCCTTGGGTCGAAATGAAGACCCTACTTCAATGTACTAGCGTCATGTCTATCTCCCTGCTCACATGGAGGATTATGACCTCTGAGTCCTTTTCCATTTTGCCCAACTTACGGTTTGAATTCTTAAACTCTTAATTCCTTTTTGAATTTTTCTTGATTAATGGTGGTTGGTTTGTTAAGGTATGCTGATTTAAACAATGTTGGATTATTGTTGGCTTATTTTTGGATGATTATTGTTGGAATAGGACGATCATTGTTGGGATGATTATTGTTGGCTGATTAATGTTGGATTTATAAAGTTAGATTATTTATGTTGGATTATTCTTGATGGCTGATTAATGTTGGATTTATACATGGTTGGATTATTGTTGTTGGCTGATTTGTGTTGGATTTATACATGGTTGGATTATTGTTGTTCGCTGATTTGTGTTGGATTATTGTTGGGTGAGTGGTATGGTTTTTCATCTTTGTTTCTAAATAAGTGTCTCACTTTCTTTAAACGGATGATTATTTGTCTGAAATTAGTCATCAAGAGTCCTGATATTGTGGCTGGTGATGTTAAGAAAGAATGTTGTGCCATGAAGTATTACCTGATTGATGACCCTAACATATTCCCCCAACTGTCAGTTTAGGTACCTAAGTCCTTTTGTTGTCCCAACATTCCAAGTGATGAAGTACTCAGACCACTCTCAAACTGTAGCTATTAGCTCCAGTGTTGTTCCTGTTGAGGGAAAGCTCAGTGTGTGAGAGTGAGAATAGTTCTTTTTGATGGAATTAGCCATGGTCACCTAATCTTAGTGTGGATTTAAACAATATCTTTCATTTCATAACATATTTGAGGGTACATGCATATGACTGCACTATATTTACATAGAACGAACAAGAACAAACCAAAGTCTAACAATATACACCTGCCACTTCAAAAACTTCTTCATAACAAAAAAAAAAAACATGCTTCATTTTTCATTTGTGTGGTTTGTTCTGCACTCAATCCCTCATGTGTGGTAGACTTGTTCCTAAAAATTGAGTACATCCCAAAAGTTCCTTACTTTAACTTTCTTCTTCCTGACTTCCAAAAAAACACCCACCAAGTATCTTAGATTCTTAGTAAGCATCCACATGAAGCGATTTTTCAAAGTTTCCATTTTGTTCATTACTCACAACAATTAACCTTTCATTAAGGTAATTCACTGCCTCATCAACTACTTTCTGGTCAACAACAACATTCCTTGGTAGGAGACCTAGTCTTTCAAGTCTTCTCTTACCATGATGAGGGTTCTTATACCCATCACCCCCCTTACACTTCAAAATCTCAACCATTACCCATTGGAGTTGCAGCCATGTATTCTTTAAGACTTCAGGGTCAAAGAAATCATAAGCATCCTGCACTTTTTGAATTAAGTCATCTATTGTCTTTGAAAATGATTGGTATTGCAATGCTTGTAATGCTCTGAAAAACCCTAAATCAAGCACATTAAGATATGGTGATTGTGGTGGCTGGCAAACTAATTTGATGTTGAACCCATTTTGGTTGGCAGCTTGTAAGAAATTTGGGTCATTTGGACTTAAATGTGGTCTTGCATTGTCTTGTTGTATTCTGCTTTCTTTTAACACACCTTCTGGCCAGGATCTCATGATGGTTGGAATAACATTGGTCAATATCATTTCCTTCATTACTGTTGCATTTACACTTTCAATTGDTTTTGTCTCAATAGTACCAGCTGGTCTATTTTTGCTTGAGTGCTTTGCTGCCACTTTTTTGACAAAAGGAAAGATCCCAAATGTACCATCATGGACAATGTTTCCATTTTCATCTTGTATGGGCCTTGATGTCACCCCCATAAACATTGTAATCCCCCGTAATTTTCGGATATTTATAATTATATTTTCTTACAAATATAAAACAATTATTTCATAAAACAATGCGATTTATTTAAACCCTATTTAATCTTTATTATCTTTGCTTAAGATATATTTTATAAATTTATCTTTTAGTTGGTTTTATTTTATTATAAAAACATTGTTCGAATGGTTTTTCGAGGCTTGTTAAGCTTCTCAATATTGCTGTAAATTACGTGCAAGGTGTATTGATTCAAGTTTTGTAAAATGATTAGGAGGAGACTTYGTAGAGGTCGATTTCTGAGTATTGGATTGACTTTTATTCAATTGGCTCAAGGTACGTACTACTTGCGAAATCCTTGATGTATATGTATATGTATCCTTGATGTATATGTTTCCTTGGAATTGTTTGGGAGTGCACGAACAAGTTCTATTTGTGTATTGGATCTATAATTGTGAGACCGTGGAATGTTGAGGAATTTGGTTTGTTCATGAGGTTTGATATGAGGATTGATATTAGTCTATTGCCTATAATAAGTTGGTTTGGTCTGTTGATGGTTTAAGTGGAGTCAAGTAAAACTTGCTTCATGAGGTTGTCTATAATATAAGGATGAATTAAGTGGGGTCAAGTGTAACTTACCCCATGAGGTTATTTTATTACTCGTTCATGATATGAGGTGTGAATCGAGTAAGGGAAGTATTCAAGTCTTATTGACGAGGTTAGTTGGCTTGTCCAACAGGTTTATTAATTAAAGGAACAGTTAGTGTTAAAAAGAGTTCGATGTGAAATGTGGTCGTGTTTGTGAGTCATGTGAATGTGTCTATAATTAACTGTTAAATAAATTACGAATGAGCAATAAAACTCTGGATTTGTGCACGTCTAGAGTATTGACAATCAGGGGTAGGGGTTGCGATTTATTCGTTTCCTTCCTAGGGCCGTCTGATCAACGCGTCTCTTTATATTTATTTAAAAACGGATTTTATCCAAAATGGGGTTAGTTTGAGATCTCATCTAACTATGGTGACGGAGTCGTGCCCGTTCGCCATCTGGTTTGAATTTTTGATGCCTTTCGACGGGGAGGCATGGGGGATGAACTATGTCACCTTGTGTGTCTGGTTCGAATTGTGGCACCTTGTGTGTCTGGTTGAATTGTGGCACCTTGTGTGTCTGGTTGATTTGTGGCACCTTGTGTGTCTGGGATTGGACAACCTTGTCTGTTGCTCATATCATAGCAAATGTAATAAGATATATTGAGTCATTTGTTGGAGTCGAGTAAGCTAATCTGCAGGTACACTATGGTCACAAGAGTAGTTGATGATTTTGGGATTGTATTGTATTAGAGCAGCTGTATGTAATATTTAGTTGATGTTCTGGTTTGAGTTTGGGATCAGCTATATATATGTATAATGTTGTTAAGTGGTTATGAACACCACAGTTGGGTTTTCTCTTGTTTTTAAGCAGGTGTCGTAACTCGGTATGTCCAGTTTTAGGGGAGATGATGTCCGTTTGTTTTCTGATTTCGTAATTTGTATGTACTCAACTTTGCTGATTGTGTGCTTTGTGTTGTTTGTTGTCGTCCACGTTTTCTTTCTTTTGGTGGACCTGTGATGATCCTTATTTCATTTGGAAATTATGGGGAGCAGAATTCTCACAGGTTTAGCAATAAAGTGACTAAGACTTGGATGGATGGTCTGAGTGGAAAGCCGACGTAACTTGATAGTTTTTATACGCATCGTAGACTCTTCGAAACGTTTTGATATTTCGGATTTACTATGTTTTAAAGGAAATAGGGATTTTGCCTTGGTTTGCAAATAAGGGCCGTAATGGTTCCAACTTGTTAAACGAGTTTTACATATTGGGATTTTAATACCTTGGTTTGAAATGTTTGCGCTAACTTGATTTCCGCTGCAATTTGTGATTTTAGCCTAAACGTTTTAACACGTGGCGGTGACATGCCAATGATTCTCCGTATTTTAGTTTATTTATTTCACAGGTAAAGGTGGAGAATTATTGGGGTGTTACAAACATTGTCTTTATCTTGAACCTCTTTGATTGTTGACATTTGTATGGATCATCTTCATTAGGCAGCAAGTAGAATCTCCTTGTCTCTAGGCTGAGATAAAACCAATTTTCATCAATATGAATTACATTGCCCATGTCTGTAAATGTGGGTGGTTGTGTCCTAGTTGCAGGAAGTATGTGGGACAACACCCATTGCATTCTGGCCAGTTTGTGTGCTTCAGTGACTATAGGGTGATTGCTGCTTGTATGTGACCTAAGTTTGCCTCTTAAGAGCAACCTATAGACAGTAAAGGGGGAAATGTCGAGGACACTAGCAAATGACCTAATTGTAGTCCTTTTGCTTAGAGGAACTGACTGAAGCCACTCATCAGGGTACACTCTTGGTTTTCTGCCTACATTGCTTGCTTTTCTTCCTTTAACATCAATGACACTTCCCATTTCCCGTTGTCTCTTAGCTTGTCTCCAAATTCTGTTTATAGTTGTTCTGTTGATACCAAATTCATTTGCTATTTTTGATTTTGCACCCCATGGAAACTGACCATTTGTTTCAATTGTTAACAACCTATCAATTAGTTCTCTTCTTTGACTTATTGTTAAGTTTGGCTTCTTGTTCCCACTAAATACCTCTTCATCATTAGGTTGACTGTTTTCCTCATTTGTTGAATTTACAGGTACATGAGATGAGTTAGAAGAGTTAGAAGAGCTAGAAGAATGGCTTACCTAGTCAAGATCGATCTCAGACCATCCCTCCTCCAACAACCTGTCTACAGAGTAAAAGCCATTGTGAGCCAAGCGTGAGTGGTTCTGCATTTTGGGCAGCAGCATACCTAATCTATTGTGGTGGTTTTAGAACTAATCTAACCTTAGTGTAGTTAAGTGCGCAGTGTGTGCGGTGATTGATTTTTTGGACAGAAAACTTAAATTATCAAGTCTGTAAATTTTTTGGAAGTGACATGAATTTTAGAAGTTAGAACGAAGGAGAGTAGTATATAAAGTGGATGTGTATGTAATGTTGGAAAATTTGAACTGAAATTTGAATGTGAAAAAACTGTGAGAATTTCAAATTTTCCTAAAAGTTGCTTTAACTTTTTTAGAGGGAAACAAAAATTCCCTCTTACCCTACTCACATGGGCAGTGGGTGGCAGAATTTGCCACCAAATTTTCCATCCCATGTGGTAGGACCACTAGGATTAACAAGACTAATTACATTGCTTTTGGTCCTGACCAGCCTAAACACACTACCCTTCAACACACCTAATCACCACATCAAAAAAATTGCCTCGGAGTCCGCAATTTGGAAAGCAAGACACTTATTAAGAAACAGAGTAATTATATATTTTTATATTTTTTCGTTATTCTATTTTAATTTTTATTTACATTAGATTTTTCTATTTTTAGGTTTTTGGATAAGATTTTTTTTATTGTTGTTTTATATCTAGAAGTTATAAATTTGTTAGATATTTCCTTTTTTATTTATTGTTTTTATATTTAGTTATTTAACTTTTTAAAAACGTTTTTGGATAAGATATATATTTTTTTATTGTTGTTTTTAGATCTAGATGTTATTAAATTGTTAGATATTTCCATTTTTTATTTTATTGTTTTTATATTTAAAAAAAGCAGAGAAGAAAAGCAGAGAAGAAGACAAGCGTAAAAGAGAGAAGCGGAAGAAATTAGGTCAGGAAAAATAACCTAAAAATCTGATACCATGAAAGAATATTTGTCGTAGTGTTATTCATTGATAATTACTCAATATATATACAAACTATTCTAGGGTAATTTGTAGAATACAATAATACCTAAAATAATACAAGATAATAAAAGATATTAACAAATCTAATATTTACATAATTAAGAATATACATATAAATATATATATATATATATTCTATCACACCCCCGCAGTCGAAACGGGAGGATCCCGGACGTTAAGACTGAGACGAAAATCATCAAACTAAATCCGAGGGAGGCTCTTGGTAAAAATGTCAGCAATCTGATAANTTTTATTTTTTTATTTAAACTAATAATTATAAAATTAGTAGTATATTATTGATAAATTTAACAAAAAATTAGAAAATTCATAACTATTAACTATTATATGTTCTTAGAAGTCATTATTTATTATAGTTTTCGAATTCCAATATAGCTTTAATGTATTTTGAACTTGACATTTAAGRCTCGAAAAAGCTCGAGGCTCGGCTCGAGCTCGAGGATATTCGTCACGAGCCTAGCTCAAAATGCCCAAAGCTCGGCTCGGCTCGGCTCGTTAACACCCCTAGTCGGGAGTCAGGACGCTTATTTTAGATGCCCCCTTAAAAATAGTCCACAATTTGGGTGCCCATTTTAGGCACCCCATACCAGGGTAGGGAGTTAGGGACATCTATTCTAGACACCCCAAGTAAAAACATAAAATAAAAAATAACAACATGCATGATTTTAGGGGCTTTATTGGCAATTTACGCAAAATGTGGACTTTATTTTGAATTATTGTGGACTTCGTATAACATTTCAGCTACGAAAGTTGTCATAGGTGGCATAAATTTCTTTGTAATGCATTACTTTACAAATGCATACATGCACCTAGGTTTATATTACTTCATCCATCAATTTCTTAATGTTCTACTCATTTCCCTCTGACACGTATGTCAATAAAAATTTCATTTTCATTATATTTTTAACTATACTTTAGTAAAAATCATAACAATTAGATATTTTTATTGTACTCATTGTGACGAATTAAACGAGACCCACATGATTATAATATTTACATATATAATAGAAGAAATAAAAAAAAATATGTTATATTGTAAATATTGTCAAGATTACAAACGTATACATCATTTAAAAACGGAAATAGTACTTGGTATATCATAAGATTGGGTGATTGACAAGTATGACAACATAGTAAAATGGGAATTGGGAGATGAGGCATATACATGTTGGTCATGTCCATCTTCAAGTTTCTAAAGTCTATCATGCAAACTAGCCCAATTCTAACCCTTTTGTCCTCTATCTGGGCTTTATGAGCATGGCCTATCAAACTATTTCCAATCCACTGACTCTTAAAATGAATGATGTATGATCCAAGGAGATTGGGCCATATCATTTCCATTATGGCCCCGCCCCCGAGTATATAAACGTGAAAAAATAATCATAACATCTTGAGCATTGATTGGGTTTCTCGATTAATCTCTCTCATTTTCTCCTTTTGTCACATCATTTCTCACTAATCTTTTCATTTACCCTCCTCAGTTTTGAGTCACCACTCTGCATCAATCGGGTTACCTTGAGAGGGACCCATAGCTATTTGGGGAAGCAAAATTTGTACCAATGCAGATGCTCTAAGMCTCTAACCATTTTGATGCAAACGATACCAAACACAACTCGATCTGTCCAGTGGGAACCTTGGGAATTAGAGTTCAACCTCTACTACAATTACAAATTCTTTGAGAGCGGCGATTTCCTTCATCCCCYACCCTTAGTGTAACTTATAGCTCGCAAATTCAACTCAACCTGGGTCGACTTGAGTGAGGTTTCAGTTTTGATAGGACAATTAATTGATACAAACGATATTGTACATGGACCAATGAAGAGAAGAGTGCGACTAAAAATGTAAAAGCACCATAAAGGCGAACTTAAAAATCAGAGTTGCTCAGATAAATCTAATGAACTAGCCTCAGGGCGAACAATTTACAAGGCAATAAGTGTGGTGTCCATGTCGAAAAAATTCATTTGATTTGTTCCAATCCAAAACCCCTTGTAAAATGACCCTGGCTAAGATTAGATCTTGCTTGAAAACATGCTTTTAAACTATTGAAATAATGAAAATTTTCCATTAGCAGGATGATAATATATCAAAGTCATCGAAAAGCTCATGAACAATTAGTTTTTGCATGTATCTATACAATTTTCTCATAATGYTATAGAAAGTACGAGTATTCAATTTTTCATTGGAAAACATCCAAAATTAATCAAATTTGTCTAATTTTGGGTTTGAACGGATTTTGACAATCCACTTGGATTATAGTCCAATAATCGAAGTCACTACGATATCTAATTTTTTTTTTTTTTTACGAGTACAATATCTAATTCGTTCTTACATTAAAACGGTTTATTTTTAGACAGGTAAACAACTTAAAGATTATAATTAAAGAGGTAAAGAACAATAACAAAATAAAATAAACTCACAATGTCACAAGTCACATAAAGCATCATTTTTTAAACATTTAGAAGCTTGGATTAATCCAATAATGTTGTACCCTAATCCCTCTGATCTTTAATTTCTCGGGCTTTAATCCAATGTAAATTATACCTAATCAATCTATTTGTTACATGCAATTCAATCCTCCAATATCTTGACCAACACGGTACTAAGATGTTCCCAACTTTTAATACGTGGCCAATTCTCTCACAAAATCACAACTTTTCCTAGTTATATATGAAACAAGCATAAATTGTTGAAGACTTTAAGGCTTTATATTACTTAGTCACTATTCATGTATAAGCTTCATGTATAAGCTTCTAGTAAAGTACATAATATTGTGTTGAATGAACAAAGATTTAGATAAGAAAATGACTAGTAGCCTCCTCTTGAAAGTGCCAAATGGTAAGAATTTATGCATGTCAAAGAAAACAAAGAAATTTCCAAGAAATATCATCATACGCATTCTCGATTTCATAAAACTCGCTACACTTTTCATTTTAAAATGTTTTACATTATTTGTTATTCTTCTTTTTCAGCAAATAAACCATCTCTATCTCTATCTCTCTGATCTCATTTTACATGGGTTTTCCTTTATTTTTTTACTCACCAAATAATACCTAAGAGTCCGTAAATTGAAAAAAGTAACGAGTAACAAGTAAAGAGTGCAAATAAAACATAAGTCATACACTCATTTCACACCTCTTCTAGATAAGTTATTGCCCGTGATGTTCGGCAAGTTCACAGTAACCAATGAGAACATTTGGGTTAGTTAGTTAATAAGTTAGTTTATTCTGTTATATCTCTCAAGTTCCTTTCAGTTAGTTCAACTTCAAAAGACTTGATGATGAGTTGATAGTATTTGCAATCTAGCAATAGTAGACAAAGAGGGACAAGGTGGAGGAAAGAGTTCCAAGTATCAAGTAGCTTTAAATTCAAGTGTGTAGTGTGTCATCTGTCATGGGACATCATGCAATGTTTGGGCCCTCCATATTTATTTGCATAGATAGAGGCATAAGCGACTAAGTGTGACATGTTTGGCGATATGGTATGAGTATTACTTTCTCCCTATCAAAATCATATAGTATATTGTTTATTTTTCATGCATTTTGAGTAAGAGAATTGAGGATCTAAATGAGTAATAATTATAAAAATTAAATTTAATACAAGCAGAATTGAGATTATTAGATATTACCAATTTACCACCCTTAAAATTACGTTCTCTAATTATGTTGCTTGTCATAGGTTTTAAGCTTTATGACGGAARTGCACCATTGTAGGATTGGAAGTTTGGAGGCATACGGTGAAAAATCACTTTCTTGTAAAAATATAGATTATAATCTTAAAATTCAATAAACTTACGGAGTTTATTAACTTTTAGTACTACTTTACCAAAAAAAAAAAAAGATTAATGTTTTCTATGAACGAAATCTAAGTATTTATGGAATGGGAATTATAAAAACTTATGAAATTGAAAATGATGAATTTGTTTATTAATTTATTATACAAATTAAATGATTAAGAATTTGATTTCTCTAATAATTTGTTTTTTTATTCAAATGAGTAGAATTATAGTGTAATATCGATATGCATATGCTACATACGGAGTGATTATCATTCATTAGTTATACATCCCGACTATCATAAAATTAATATTGAATTCCGATCGTCCTCCTTACAACGTTAATTCGTGAATCGTATGTTAGTGAAGTTGCCATACTTTTTCACTATCATCTTCATACAATCAAAATGATTAGATCAACGCGATTTGATCAATTGTTGTATACATACCTAGCTATCTGATGTCAAGTTAATTCACCAAATAGAATTATTATTCCCTCCGTTCCACGAAAAGGGTGTCATACACTATTTGAGGTCAAAATATGGAAATTAATAAAATAATAAAAGTGGGGTTAAAAAGTAGATTTAGATGGAAAGAGAAACAAATAAAATTACATTGTTTAATTAATGTAAGTGTGTTGCAATTGAATTAATGGGTTCTACATGGTGGGTTACCACAATTGGAGTGCTAAACGAAGTCCACTTTTACTGGAATCAAATTACGACAAATAAAAAAACAATATACATGATTTCCTAAAATGGAATAGAATGAAAATGACAAGAATTTCATAGGACATCCATATAAGAAAAGTGTCAGAAATTTCATGGAACGGATGGAGTACAATTGTTATACTCCGGAATTAGTAACTTCCAATTTAACATGACTAGATAACAACGCAATCCAATTAATAAAGTGACAATAATCTTATTTCAGTGTTGGTATCAAAATTAGAATGAAGCAATATTAACAGGAAGATGGTTTAATTTAATTGGATTTGTCATTTTGTTGAATTACCAGTAAACAAGATAATTAAGGTGGACCATATACTTAAAGGTTGTGGATATTGATACACATACATCTCTTGTATGTGAAACCCATATTTCATCAAAAAAAAAAAAAAAAAAAAAAAACTTGAAATGAAGATTGAAAATTTAATTCGAAACGATCTCAACAAATTAATCAACAAAATATTGATAAACTTATACAAAGTTTGTATGTGTAGCCTTTTTTTTTTTTCTAGTTTATATAGTTTTGCAACTTCCTATTATTTGGAAGCATTTGAAAATTAATGATGAAGTTGTTAGAAGATGTTGAATTTGAATTAAAAGATAAAGCCATGATAAAATTGAAAAATGATGTTCACATTWTATTATATGTCTCGTGTGTCCCACATATTGAAGAGATGATGATTAAGACTTTGTCTTTTAGATTTAATTTTATGTTACGTTAACGCAGTTTAGTCAACTATAAATTTATCAAAATTAATGATATTATGGATTTATTATTTTCACTATATTTTTATTTAATATTTTAACGAGAATTTATTAAGGGTTCAAATCTTTTATCCTACAAGTCATGTCTCATTTGTGTTTCAGTTACTAATAAAGTAGTGACAATAATCTAACAAGCTAAGGTGGACCTAATAGCTAGTTCATGTCCTTATGCAACATTATTCGGAAGCACTTGAACATTATTGATCAAGTTGTTAGAAGATGTTACGGATTTAATTTGAATGAAAAGTTAAAGCCATTTTTAAAGATGGAGTATATCTTTTTGACAAGAATATGAAAGATCTCTATCTCTCACAAATGAAGCGAGAGTTCTAAATCATATACAATCAAATTCAAGAATTGCCTAAATAAATCTTTATTTTATTTTTTAAGGTAATTATTAATTTTCTTAAGGAGTATTATTTTTATTTATATGAACTTATTTGAACTTACTTAACTTATGTTGTTTAAAAAAAAATTCTAAATTTTAATTATTCAATTTTTTCTTTTGAAAATAAGTATAGGCAAATAAAGTGAAGASAACAAATCAAGGTGTTTTATTAATTGTTCTGCGACTTCTCTTCGGTGGATCTTGGTTAGCAGGCTTGTCTTTAAATAATATCCAGTTAGTGTGTTACGATGACCTGTTTGATCGGTTTCATGGTTGTTAGTCATTCTTGTCTGCAATTTACAATAGAGGTTTGGATGCAATCTACTTCGTCAAATAAAATGTTTCCTTTCCAGGAYTATAGTTTGATAGACGCTTTCATTGGTGGCTGCATGTATAAGCGTTTTTACGAGGCTGTGTTGTAGTGTTTGTTCAGGTTCATCAACATAGCATTATTGAAGTTGTCTCCYATTTGGTTTGGCTAGATTTTATTGCTTTGCTTCCWWTTGCTCTTTGTAAATGYCGTATGACTTTTAATTAATGAAATCGTTTCCTTTTWWAAAAAAAAGTGAAAGAGAACAAATCGTCAAATTATATACGAAGTGCTATTTTTTTTKAACCACCGTACCGCTTGGTCATCAAATATTGCGTGATATGATGATTCACCTATTTTTGTTTGTCTTTCAATTCAGAGAGTAAAATAGACTAATTACTTAATTAGTGTATGGAAGAAAAGTGAAAGAAAATAAGGCTCCATAATTATTACAAAACTTGTTACAAAAATAAGAAAATTATATTTTCATTAATTCGAACTTGAAATAAAGATTACAAATGCTAGTCTGATCTTTTTCTCTCATGCAAAAAGAATTAAAAAACATTATACATCGAACATCTAGGCATCTAGCTTTAGCTAAATAGTATACATACATTTTTTTTTTCAATTTCTATTTCCTATATTATTATTTTTATGGTATTATCAGTAATTAAACAAAAAATTACAAATAAAACCTACAAGTTTAGTAATAATGTACACGTTCATCATTTAATTTACTCCTAACTTTTGTTTTTCTTTCTTAGTAATTATTATTCTAATTAAAAAAAGTATTAAGCAGCACGATTAATCATGTCCATAAATTGTTGCATGGATTGTTGCCTTTGCAACCGCATATCTTCATTAAACTTGTTAATGAACGCTTCAACTCGCCGATTCAACTCGTCTTGCCCTAGAGACGGCTCTTTCTTAAGCTTTGTAGGCGCGGCAGGGGAGGTCGTCGTGTTCATGTAGTTGGTTCTCTCCTTGAATGTCTCGGATTTTTTCACGGCTTTTGAAAATGGAGCAGGGTCTTCGAGTATGTCGATTTGGCGGACGCTATTTTCCCATGTGTCCGATTTTTTCAAATGTCTGTTTAATGGTACATGTCGCCCTTCGGTTATGGCCTTCCAAGTACTCTCCAAGGTATCATGTTTCTTTGGCTTGTGTACTCTCAACGACTTCCCGCCTAAACATTATTATTAAACGTCAAAATGAGAAAATAATATTGAACATTACGGTACAAATGAGCAAATTGTAAACTATGGCACGTGATTACATGTGTCCTAGGAACAAGTTGGTAATTGATCACGATAGTAAGAGACATCTTAACACTTAATTAGTCACTTAAATGTATTTAAAAATGATAATAATATATCACCTAATTTTGTTTCCTTTTATTGTGATGAACTTATTTTACGTGTTAAAATTGCATGGCTTTAAAGATCATAGATTGATTAAGCATATCTTAATCACTTAATAGTTATCTTAAAAATTGGATAACCTTAAAGNTTGTTTCCTTTTATTGTGATGAACTTATTTTACGTGTTAAAATTGCATGGCCTTTAAGATCATAGATTGATTAAGCATATCTTAATCACTTAATAGTTATCTTAAAAATTGGATAACCTTAAAGGTCAACATAATAATTTTCTAAGTATTCACATGATCACATCAAAGTAGTATTAGAATTAAAAGTACAATTATTTAAAAGAAATAAAAGTATAAAAGTAGTCAAGGTCAACTTTATTAGTAACGGCTTCATTAGATCTAAATTTGTCACTACAAAATAGTAGTAKTACAGCAAAGAACAGACAAATCATTTTGTTACGTTTTGCAGTTTATTATTATTAGTTGCTCGAAGATTCCAGCTAATTAAAGTGCAATTTTAGGATTATTGATTAATCAGTCAAGCATATCATAACCTCATTATTAAGCAATAACTTCCAAATTAATTTTCCATATCTCAACTAATTAAACACTTCCATCAATCAATCTTAATTCAAAATTAAAGTACAATTGTACAAATATGTTACTATTATTTATTTTTATGTTATTGTTAATGATGTCGAATTATCATCCGCCCAATAACAAATTTTTAGTGTTGCAAGATTTTAAGAGAGTAACAATTGAGATCATTAATCTTGTATGGTGATGTTGTAATAAAATTAAAGTGTCAAGTTTGAGCTAATTTAGTAAAATCATAGCATCACCAAATTGGGTCGAAAATCTTCTAAATTAAATTTAAATGTTGATATATGCTATTCTCACATGTTTCGTCAATTTTGCATATATTCRTACTCTTGTTTCTTATTCATCTTATCTAGCTATATTATTTATTTTAATTTGTTGAATTCTCAATAAAAAGAAAATTATCACGGGGTAACTTGCTTTTTAAGTTGTTRTTTTTTAAATTTTCCTTTGAAAAAKAAATCTTATACTTATTTCAATATTTTTATTACGAAATATAACTGAAAATTCAATTTGAATTACGAAGTACTCCATATAACGTTGGAAAAACTTTTGATTAATATACGGCAGGAGGTTGTAAAGCACAAGTGCATGATGTGACGTCACTCACATACATGAATTATTACAAGTTACAATTTACAAATGTCCAAATCTCCATGTTATAATTTGAATTATCTCTCATGATGAACGATCAACATAAAACATGTGAAAAATTGAAGTGAGTTGGTCTCAATTATTTCAAATTTGCAACTATCCTCTAATATTATTTATCTCTATTTTAATTTAATTTATGAAAAATATTAAATATTCATAGCAGTTAATTTCAGTTAGAAAAATATAATAAAAATTAATTTTCTTATGTTAAGAAAGTCACAACGACGGAATGAGAATCAATCCTTAAATTTTTTGGAATCGGAAGAAAATTTTCAAGCAATTAAACTATCCCTCACTCTCGTAAAAAATTAAATAACAAAGCAAAAAAAAAAAAAACTCAAAAATAAATTTGAATTACGATATAACGTTGGAAACACTTTTGATTAACATACGGTAGGAGTTTGTAAAGCACAAGTGCTGATGTGACGTCACTCGCATACATGAATTATTCCTAGTTACGGAGTACAATTTACAAATGTCCAAATCTCCATGTTATAATTTGAATTGAATTATTTCCAACATAAAACAAGGGGAAAATTAAAGTGAGTCAATCTCA
Organism: Bassia scoparia; assembly: GCA_008642245.1. Lineage (NCBI taxonomy): Eukaryota > Viridiplantae > Streptophyta > Magnoliopsida > Caryophyllales > Amaranthaceae > Bassia > Bassia scoparia. The sequence continues at coordinate 32,804 of SNQN01002592.1, read as the reverse complement.
ATTATTCCAAATTTGCAACTATCCTCTAATATTATTTATTTCTATTTTAATTTAATTTATGAAATATTGAATATTCATAGCAGTTAATTTCAGTTAGAAAAAAATTTCAGTTAGAATTTTTTTTTTCGGTGTTAAAAAAAAGTCACAAGGGCGGAGATGAGAATCGATTTCAGAATCTTCTAAAACCGGGAGAAAAACTTTAAAAAATTAAATAACATAGCACAATTTTATTATTTTTTTAAATAAACTCAAAAATAAAGTTTAAAAAATTAAATAACAAAGCACAAAAAATATTTCTTTTAAAAAAATAAACTCAAAAATAAATAGTGGTTAATTTATTACCTTCAGCTGGAGCCTTAGCAGGGCGACGATGTTGCGCAAACCTCGAGGAAGGCGGTGGCCTCTGCGGCAACACCTTCTTCAAAGCCTCCTGCCGCATCAACGGTGGCGGAGCAGTCCACGTGGACTCATCAGCAACCGTCGATTCACCCACATCATAATCATCAGCAACAACAACATCATCAACCACTCTTTTCTCTTTCTCCGCTACGTCAGCAAACTTCCCAACAACCTCGACCTCAACATCCTTAACAGAAACGACGCCGTTGTAGTCGTAACTCTCCCTAAACGACGCCGGTTCGCTATTTCCAGCGACGGAAAGGTAGGGGGAGAACTGCAAGTGGTTGTCAGCTCGCAAGGCGATGACGTCATGGATGGCGGTTTCATGGTGGTGGTGTGACGTCACCGCCGCGGGTTTTGAAGGTGGCGGCGCGTGGCGGTTATGTTGGTGGTGGAGGAAAGCGATGGCGGCGATAATGGCGTTGATCAGGAAGTAGAGGTAAGGAGGACGGAGCCAACCACGAAGCGTCGAAAAAAGAGTAGGGACGTTCGTGGTGGCGGAAGTGAGGAGATTCGGCATTAATACTAAAAGAAAAATTGCAATGGTGAGAATTCCGGTTGACATTAGCATGACTTTAACTGCCATTACTAGTGTTTTTCCACTACTATTTGGTCTGCTTCCCATTTTTTTTTTTCTTTTGAGAAAATGAAGATGAGATGAAAGAATGAAGAAAAAGCGTCGTAAATTTTGAGTTTGATGCTTTGAAGTGTTGTGTTGGGGAAGGGTGGTGGTGTGGGGTGTATATATAAAGAGTTGGGTGGTACGCGTTTTTAGTTAGGAGGGGAATTGAAGGATCTGCGCCGTTGGATTAGGATCCAATGGTGTTGATTGAGTATGGGGGTTACTACTTAGATTGACCCATTTCACATGCATGCAAAAAAAAAAAACAAAACAAATTACAAGAAAAGGTAATTTTATGACTTTTCTTGATTTTGAAAAATATGATGTTTGTGGATATAATTATATGCGGTATTTGTGTATAAAATTGATTTGGAGTATAGAGTACCATGTATTTAGTGTCGCGCATGAGTTGATTTGAGTTCGTTGACACAAGAGCTAACTAGGCACGACATGATATATAGTTAAGGTTGGCGGGGTTTGATTTGTCCAAGCATAAGCTAAGTTTTAACTAATCGCTTCATTCCCACAAATGAGCCATGGGTCTTACATGCTCAACATTTTGAATAGTTGGCATGAGTAACATGAGCCGACCCATGTGTCAACCCTCGTCATTTAAAAAAATGCATTAAAAAAAGCAAGACATGAGCTGCAACATTACAAGAGTCGACCATGCATAGGCATAGCCAATTGGCACCCGAGCCAATTGTGCATGACAGCATGAGTTAAAACCTTGGAATAAGCTTAACACGACACGACTTGTTCTTATCTCGTTTAGACAAAATACATACACGTGTTAATGTGTGTTAGTTGCATATTTTAATTATAATTTGTATTTCACATGATATATCTCGATCAATAAAGTTTCATCACATGAGTTTGTTTGTAGATTTGAAAAGGATGAAACGATATATAAAAATCTATTGTGATTCTATCTTAAATATCAATAAGGTGTAGAAAATTAGCACATTCAACATATATTACTTAGTTATTTTTCGTTTAAAAAAACAATTTGTAAGTTGAGGAGTTGTCAATCCCTTTCTATAATCAATTTCTAATATACCAACCAAATTTTAGTTATGATCGTTTTAAAACTAATTTCAAACTTGTCAATTGTCATTAATACATACTCTTCTCTAGTTATCTTCTATGGGAAAGTTAATATCACATTCATCAAGAACATAAAGGTGCTTTTTTTCCTTCTTTGGATATGGACCTTCATTAAATCTCTTTCTTCTAATGCACTTTAATGGTTATCCTTTTGGATTTGGAAAATGATATATATAATCGGTTTAAATTGGGCATCACTAACTATATTTACTTTGTGGGTAGGATGGGTAACTCAACTCAGATCATGATTAAAATAATGTTTGTTAAGTTCGGTATGGCTCCCGTGTTCCACTATCATTAATCCCTAACACTCACTATTAAACGTAGGTAATCTAATACTCGATGGATGGAGAAAGTTTTTCCTTTTAAATCGCTACCTGTTAAGAAGTTAAATAAAAATAAATGATTATAAACGATGAAATCAATAAATGTTTATTACAAAGTATATTGAAATACTATAATATAATACGGAGTTTTTTTTTTTTTACGAGTAGTATAATACGAAGTACTTCTGAAGTATAGATTAGATTACATATATCATTACTCTCTTTTTTCCCTCGCATATCTCCCAATGCAAAAAGATGATATGTAGATATCTCACTCATGTCTTAAGTTGTTGAAACTTGTAGACGAAAGGGTCCTTTTCCCTGTTTATTGGCCGACACTTGAGAGAGTGGCCGTTCCATATTTTCAGCCAAACAGAAAGAAAATTGTAATTGTGTTTCGTTTTATTAATTAAATTAAACAATAAAGTATTAAAGTACCATTCGTTCTCTTTTGTTTGTTTGTTTTGGGATCGGAAAGATATTTAAAAAAAATGAATCTTTAATTAAGAGAAAGAGCTAATATAAGAAAATCACAATGRAAAGAAGGTAATAAATGTGTGCTGAAAAGTTAATTTTGAAAAATAATCTAAATAGCTAGTGAGTATCGTAGATTTTTATTTAATAATACGGAGTATGATGGATGAAAAATAATACTTCGAAAATATGGTTCATTTATTTATAAAAAAAGTGGATAATATTAAAGTTAAAAATAAATAAAAAAATTCAAAAAGACAAACATTTAGAAATTTCATTTAAAAAAACAGGAAAAACAGAAAAGAAGGCAGAGAGTATTTAACTTTAATTATACACTTTTTTTTAATTAGTTCTTATAATAACAGCGTAACACCTACATGACGTCCTTGTCTTAAGGAAGGGTGAAAGCTTGACTACTTTATTAATTTTATTTTTTTCAGGTAGGAATTGTGTCAAAATCCTTCCAATTAATATATGTGTACTTTAAATTCTGCTCAATATTATCCGATCCTGATTAAACTCTTTATTTCAAATACAAAATTAATTTTTAAGAATATATTTCACCAACTTGACGACTTGTTTAATTATTTAATTTGGAATGCTGATATTGTTCCACTGTAAGTAAAGAGAATTGAACTTTCCATGAGTAAAATATTGTAATGAAAAAGGATGTCTAGTTATGAGGTTTGATGAGATGATTACTGTATTAGCATAAAAAGTGCAATTGGACAAACAAAAATACATGTAAAGGCATCATTATTAAATAAGTTTTTTTTTTTTTACAATGAAACTTATTTTTTTATCGATGCAAAGACGGATGAAATGAAATTCTAATTACTCTAAAGAACTCCAAGACGATTCTCTTAGATACTCCAAGAGAATGATGATCATCATGTAGGTGTTCTTTTCTTTGAAGTATTTAGAGCTATGATTTTCCTTTCGTATAGTTAATACTTAATTGGGTACTCCTAACTCTTAAGACGACTAGTAATCAAGTATTAGTGTGTCACTGTGTATAACGTTGCACTATGAGTAGTTAGTTTATACGGACTAGATTATGTTTTTGATACATAAGAATCACAAAGATCAGAACATACTTCGTATATGAAAGTGAGATGTATTTTTTTTTTTTAATTTTTAATTTGGAATCTTACAATGAAACTTATTTTATGTTATTTTTTTTTTATGCAAAGAGAAGGTGTAGACCAAATCAGAAAATTTAGACGAACTATACACGGTCTAAATAGAAGCCATATAATTACTATATTATCCCTCTAATTATTATTACTATATTCATAATTCATGACATGTTCTTCTTAACGTAGAATAGCTTTCTATTTCCGTTAATTTAGACGAACTGAACAAGTTACCAAAAAAATTACTTACCTAAATTAGCAGCAATAATCTAGCTATATTTGTATTGACTTATAAAGTGACCCTGTTTATTTTATTAATTAATCCGTTTCGTACTCCATAACTTTCTCGTTCCAAATTTATCGGACAGTATTTACAGCAACCAAGACAGTAAACGCAATAAAATTAATAAAGAAAAGAAACCTTTTTAACAAATGATCATTATGTCTAAATTGTCTATGATTCTTACTAAGTATATTTTCTAGAGAACGCAAACCTGAATTCCCAATTTAGGCAAGATTTACGTAAGATTACAAGTTAAAGGTTCTCAAGTTTATTTAGAGAACTTATTATTGCGTTGCCGCACTCCAAATACTAAATTCGCACTCCAATTTAGTGAATACTAACATTATTTAGCGACGATCGTCAACGCATTATGTTTAAATGGAATTTCAAAATTTTGGCCAAACTTAGGTATTTAAGTAAAATAAAATTGAAACTAGGTCTTTATTTCTTAAATTGGTTCGAAACCGTATTTATTGTAACCCTTAGCTCACTTTACAGTATCACTTGTAGATGCGTGAGTTAAGTAGGCGACCTCTCGATGCTACTCAAGTTGGTTGGCATCTCCTGATGCGAACGTCTGTCCACCTCCAAACACATCCAAGAACCTGCACAAAGGAGAATAATCCTTATAGGATTATTGTCTCCCTTCTGATGCATGCTTAAGTATGTGTATTAAAGAGGGTAATTAAGCAAGTAAGCAAAGATTAAGAGATTAACTGTATGATTAGGGTGTTTCTCTAAGATTATACTATCATTATCACATTCTCCCATGAGGAATATTTATAGAGCTTTGAGGTGAGCACTTGACCAATTGTATGTATGGTGCCAAGTGTCACGATCCCATGCCTTCTTAGGGAAATTTCTAATCCCATGTAGGGTTTAGATCAATTCGTCTTCATTAGACTTGCCATTATAGGCATTAGCCATTAATGTCGCGTGACTTTTTCAGCCCATAGGCGTAGGTAAGGTACGTGCCCTTAAGACATCTCCCGTGGAGTGTACGCGCCCTACCATTTGAGACTTGGACACATCAGTATTTATTAACAAATTTTCCTAATTTTATCGTAAATTAGAGATTTTTCTAATCTTCTTATTAGACAAATTTAACTAATTGACCTCATGTAAAATTAGTTTGGATCTATTTTGATTTTTCTTTTAGATTCGCCACTGCAATCTAGTTGAAATGAATGAAATGCAGGGTGATAAACTGATAATGAGTTGGTATGTTTGTGAACAATCCAGGCTCATCTTGGTCAATGCTCGGCCAAAGCTTGGCCCATTGTAGCTCGGCTCGACTTCTAATAGGCCAAGCTGAGTTATGCCAAATTCAATTCGAAAATAAAGTTCGCGAACAATCTCGATTATTACAAGCTATGTTAATTTTTTTCCCTGTTGTTAAAAGTTGTTATTACAGAATAATAGTCGAGTTTTTTGTTTATTTAATCTACTATAAAGTATTTTTTTTTTTTGTTTCGTATATAATGGAACTTTATTTATTAATTATCTCATGGATCACGTGCACAAAAGACTAGTTGTCTATCTATACTAGATGCTATTTTTGTCTAATGAGTGTAATTACATGTCATATTACTCCGTAGTATCGATTAAAACTAATTATTAAGTTTACTTACATATTTGATTATCACTCATGTCTCAAAAACTCAAGATGTTTTCCAATATTTTTTCCATAGAGAGGAAAAAAAACACTTGAAAAATCCGTCCAATTATTTGTATATATTAATTAAGGAGTACTGGAAATGTTTGGGAAAAGTGGACATTGATTGGTTAATAATATACTTCATTAACAAGATTTAGAGGATTATAAGAATCCCACATGCTTAAATGAAGCATATACGCACCATGGAACAAATCTCTAAAAACAATTAAAGAAGATGCTCAAAATGTTGTGACTATCTAGGGAATAATTTACAATCCACATTATTGATCTATGTTATGGAAAGTTGATAAATTCTACAAAGTATAAGCTTTTTAATATGAAACTTAGTGTAACATCTAAAAAAATAAGGGAAGTATAAGCATTTGTAAACGGTTAGACTTGATCTCTTCATCACTATTGGATTACACCCAATCATGGATCAAAAGAAAAGCGACCATAAAAACAAGCACGCACGTACTTGTAAGAGAAATGATAAATCTATGACAGCTAGACACATAGCGCGACTACTGTTTGACACTGTTCATCATTGTTCACTTGTAAAAAAAAAAAAAAAATTATTCAATCCTAACATTGTCTGGAAATATATAACATTGTCTTACGAGTTTGTAACATTGTCCAACTACATACCAAACATTGTCTCAACGCAAGCTAACATTGTCCGACAAACTTAGTTGTGTTGACCAAGCTTTGACCAAGCTTTGTCTCTAGCCACGATTGCTCTTTACTTCCTCGTACTTGTAAGGGATAATACTTGTTATTAGGTGTGCATGTGTAAGTTGTAGTCTCATATTGAAAGATTGAACTAGTCTAGTCTATACTATGAGCCTGTTCTCTTTAACTTATTTTCAGTACTTATTGAATAAGTTAAATTAAGATAAGTTCAGATAAATATTAATAAGTATAATAATTACTTTTTCCTCTCACAAAATAAGTTCAAATAAGTATCAATAAGTTTAGATAAAATAAGATAAGTTCAGATAATTACAAATAAGTTGAAAAGAACACACTCATATAACCTAAATAGATTACTTCTTCTGTTGTGAGATTTTGGAATGAAGTCTCGCTTGGGCTTTATTAGTGAGCTATTCCGCATTTCTTCCCAACCCGCTCATAACACTCATAGAAAATACTTCATCCGTAATGTATTAACTGCAATGATTATATAGTTCTCTCACTTTATTTTATGTCATATCGTTGCAGTTATTACGTTTCGGAGGGAGTACTTCGTATATGGAGTACTAGTATTCTTTGCACGCGATGCGTGCATGATTTTGTATACGAAATACATTAAATTTTAATTTTTGCACCATTATTTTAAAATACAAAGAAAATATTAGGAAAAAAATAATATCCCTCGTAATCTCTATTACATAATAATTATAAATTTTCTTCTCAATAAGCTAAGAACTCTAAATTAATGTAGATTTATCATGTATGTAATATGAGTTGTTTGTTATTAGTATTTAGTATTTTATTTTTTAGTGAACAATAAATTGTGTACTTGATTATTAGAAGCGTATAATTATGAAATTTGTGATACTCTAACTAATGGAATTTTTTTATGTAAAAAAAGTAATAAATAAAAATAAAAAGTGTTGTAGTAATATGAATTTTTTCMCTGTGTCTTTTTTTAGTTATTACAGTAGTAAGTTTCCTCATTTTTTGTCAAACATTATTTTAGGATTATGCATTAATTGTGTTTTTGAATTTTACATGATTGAATATTAAATTTGGCAAGTTTATGCATAGAAGTAAATGTTTATTTTGTAATAATAGTTAAGTATAAGGGTCAAATTGGAATTTCATAGGGGGACACCATTGCTCCCCCTTCACTTATATAATAGAGATGTAGTACGTAAAAAAAAGTGAGGTGATAATAAATGGGAATAATAAGAGTGTTGGTAAGGGTCAATATAAAAGAGCGTCACCTGCGGGGGTTGCGTACTTGTGTTGGACGATCCAGAGACGTCGGGAAAAAGGTGGCGCGGGTCCATGCACTTTGCACGTGCTCCGGCCCCCCTTATTCTGTGAATGCCGACCATTTCCTTTTGTGTTTGACACCAACGTTCCACACTACTAACTTACTCCATTTTATCTCTTAAGAGATGCATTACACTACGGTAACGTTTCGAAAATGGAAAAGTGTCAATTTTAAAATCGGAAAGCATTTAGTCAGATAAATAAAACCTAACTTTATTAAAATTAGATGTTACTAATTACCTCCGTTTTTTAGTTGTTCCAGTTTTTATTTTGGAATGTTTTTAAATAGTAGTTCTAAACCAATCTAAAAATAATTTTTCACATTTTACCTACTTTATTTACTCTAACATTAATGAATTACCCCTTTCTAAAGTCAACTTTCATTACTTTACCCAATCTTTTCACCCAAAATTACTATTTCCCATAAAATTTCATTCACACATTTACTCTTTTACCTAACTTATTCAACTTTTTACCCAACTTACTCAACTATTTTATTCAACTCAATCAACTCTTAAAAACCGTTCCAAAATGATATGGAATATCTAAAAAAAATGGAGGGAGTATATTTTTACGAATCACGGAGTAACAAATATATGTTTAAAATAAATGTCATAAAAAACACACGTATTTTAATTTGTTTTAAGTAATTAGGGAGTGTAGTATGGTGTATATGAAATAAAATATCAAATTATAATTAACAATAAAATGATAAATATCTCATTATAGTATGTTATGAATTTTCCAAAATATCATTTATAATATGTAAGTACCCCGTATTGATATTTTCAAATCGATAAAACATGCATTTTTTATACTCCACTTAAAATTTCCCCCCAATTTTATTTTTGGGTTTTAAATACTTCATTTGTCATGTCTTAATCAAGCAACTAACACTTCCTTCATTCTCTAAAAAATAAATATCATTAACGCTATCATTTTTCATGAGTTTGCTTATAAATTTTTGTGATGAAAATACTTCATAATTAAAAAGTATTTTTGAAATCTTACTCCATATGTAACCGTATGGAGTATAAATCTGGAGTACGTATATATGGATTATTAAACTATGATGTGTAAGAGTATAATAGGGAGTACTCCGTAGTATATTTCTTTTTATTTTTCAATCTAACTCTTTAATTAATTATATACTAGCTTTTTTTTTTTGACGCTATGCGTGCTTAAATTTTACGGAAAAAAATTTAAATTATTATTTCTCACTCAAAATTGAATTTTTTTTTATTTTTATTTTTATGTTTAATCTTTAATTGTCTTATAAATTGTTGTAGTTGTATCAATTTAAATTTTGATCTTAATTATTCTTCTTTTAACATGCATATATTTATGTTAGTTTAAATTTGAACTTTATTTATGTTAATTTGTATTGGAGCTTTATTTCCTTTATACACATTTTAAATTAGGAAAAGAATTGATTGAGGAAAACCAATATAGGCAATTCAATTATTATTGAAAGGGTATTTAAGTCTTTGTATAGGGGGGGACACCATAGCTCCCCCTTGGCTTATATAATAGAGATAATCGTAGATACTAATAATTGAATAAAATGTTTTACTTACAATTTTTTCATAGGCAGGCATCATACATTATAATCTGTAATTAGCTTCGTAGTTTAAAATATACTGGTAAAGCAGTAGTAGTTCAAATTTTTAGCTTAAGTATCTATATAGTGTAAAATAGGTCCAAGGGAAAATATTGTGTACAATTAAAAGTATATGTCACAACCAAGATAACGTTCCACCTCGATCAAAATCATTTGACAATAAAGGGTAGTAGTAGTAGTCTATATAGAACAACTATATATTGAATCATTCCCATGTTTAGCTTAAGTATCTCATACAATGTAAAATATTCTTAATTAGATTTCAATTTATAGTTAAATTCCCTCTCATAAGATCAAGGACGGTAGTACAAATCGGATTTATGATCCAATTGAAATACTAAATTTCCAATCTAAATATTTCGAATATTTGAATTTGGATCGGATAGTGTATATAATTTTACTTACTTTTGCTATGGAGTATTTGTTATTCCCATATGTTTTTAACTATTTAATTAAATAAATTGAATACCCGAAATTGTAAAAACTCTGACCCAAATTCTCACACAATTTTTTTCGGGTATTCAATTCAAAACCTTTAAATGAGATCGGATATCCTATATAATTTTTTGGATTAGATCGACAGGATCACAAATTGGATAATTTTGAACACCCCTGGATCGAGGTGTATGGTTCCACTTTAAAATCGTATGACAAATTGACAATTTATTAAAAGTACGTAAAAGTCTTTAACTTTATAAAGTGGATAAGTTTTAAATTCGATCTTTCAACTCAGTAACCACAAAACTTATTTTCAATTCAATCAATATGGAACAACCCATACATATAGTCATTCATATCTCATATTTACCTAGGTTATTCATGGCTCATTATACAATCCACAAGAACCTATTGAAAATCCTACTCCGTATATTAAATAGAATCTTAGTTTCTAAATTTTTGGGAGAATAATTTTTTTTCTATTAAAGAATAACATTATTGGTGCACTTCCATGAGTTGCACCATAGAATTAATAACAAATTTTATTATTTTTTTTATTTTAATTTATAAGAGAATAAAAGTGACATAAATCTTATACAGCAGAATAATCAGTGAGCCTTTTATTTATTTATTTATTTATTTATTTATTTATTTATTTATTTATTTATTTATTTATTTATTTATTTATTTATTTATTTATTTTATTGATTGATAGCTAGAAGCCTAGAAGCATGCATACATGAATATATATAAACTTTCAATACGATGAAGCAGACAGGAGACAAGTCACATGGACTAATTAAGAAGATGATACTTATGCATCTTAAGTCAATTTCTACAAATTTGCTCTTATGATTCAATTCCCTTGTATTTTATTTTTATATGGTTAGAGTTGCTACATCAATCATACATTCACACGCATTATTTTTACAAAATATATTGACCTTTGTGGTCAATATAGCGAGCCTTATTATTTTATCAATATATTGATATAAAATGTATAAGAAATCACTATATCGATCGACTAAAAGAGCCTTATAATCAGATCAGGTGTATGATAAACTTAAAATGCATAAGATGCACCCAAGTTTCAAGTTTTTTTTGTCTTAAAAAATATTCAAAAATTGTTTGTTTTGTAATTAGTTTTCAATTAATTAATTGTTGATTCACATAAAAAATGTTCAAATTTCTTATTGTTATATTAATTTGCTTTCACACCCCCTCTTTCTTTCCATTAAAATTGGGATGGGACCCAACATGCAAGCAACGTATTGAGTAGCAACTTCACCATTATTATGAAATTGTTATTAGTCAACCAAATTTTTTGGAATATAAATTCATGGCATGCATCTTTGGTTATACGCACTTGTCTGTTGTTGGTTACATACATAATATTTTTGATGACCTAATTAAAGAAAGATCTTTGCAAGACCTAATGATGAATAATAAGTTGTTCAAATGTTGGTTGCAAATTAATCTATCCAATCCTTTATTTATTTTAAATAAATATGAAGTACAACGATTCTATTAGATTTTAAAAAATACGAAGTACAACGATTCTATTAGACCAAGATATAATATCTTGTATGTATGATTGGTCAAAATTTACGAGTTAGACCCTTGAAAACGAGTTTAAAAAAAGATTAGGAGAAACTCTCACCTCCAAGAATTAGGCCACAACTTTTACTCCGTAGAATCTAAACTTGGGCTAAGGAAGGTACACAATTGAGACATATCGAAAAAGTTCGGAGATATACTCCATATGTAAAACGGAGTAAGAAAGATTGTAGTAATGGAATGAGAAGAGTTTAAGAATAATACTAGGTGCCTGTTTACAATAGCTTATTTTCAGTTTAGTTGATTTCAGTTAATGTAAATAGACCCTAGGTTGTTGTAGAGATTAAGTCAAAATATATAATCGGGCAATTATATATAAGCTCTTAGTGTTATAACCCGCTCTTGATCTGAATTAATTAGTAGTTAAAATTTTCACATGAAGTAAAGAGAACTCAGAACTTGCGTTTGAGCATTCATAAACTTTTTTAATTTAGCTGAGATACGGGTTTAATTTAATTTGTGAACTTGAATGAATGATATAACAAATATAGACACCAGTAATAGTGAATCATTTACCCAATGAATTAATGCATTGTATTGTATACCTGTCTCTTATACACATCTTTAGTAGTTAAAATTTTCACATGAAGTAAAGAGAACTCAGAACTTGCGTTTGAGCATTCATAAACTTTTTTAATTTAGCTGAGATACGGGTTTAATTTAATTTGTGAACTTGAATGAATGATATAACAAATATAGACACCAGTAATAGTGAATCATTTACCCAATGAATTAATGCATTGTATTGTATACTTGATGTTTATGCAAAAATCTGCACACTATGTGAGACTTAAGCTGGTACGACTATAGCTAGACTRGGWTYGTTGGTATAATGAAATAAAGTTAAATGCAAAATGAAAAGAGGGAAAGAGAGGGAAGAACACCAGAGATGGTGACGCGGAAAACCCCAGGAATAAGGGTAAAAAACCGCGGGTGGCCTTGAGTCCACCAATCCACTATATTTGGCAAGAATGCCCGTTTGATTACAGGTTCAATCGATTGRTAGTGACTTAGAATTATGCTATGAAAATTATAGGAAATACTTAGGACAGGGAGAGGAACGACTGTGTGTAATTTCGTGAGCAGAATGTCTCTATTTATAGCTGAGGGTAGCTGTAATTTCTTCCGAATATTAAGGGAGTTGAAGCTGGAATCTCGGACCCACTTCTAGGACAACGTGCTTAAACGTGCTCTGCTTCTTTGACTGGTCTGAGGGAGTCGTGTATGTAATTTCAGCCTTAAGCTCACGTCCTCAGCTTCGTGCAGGTAGAAACAAAGTTCGTGGGGTGAACCTGGCGCAATTTCCCAGAAGTCTGGGCATGCTGTTGTAACTGACTGCTAGAATATAGGAAGCAGTTATGACGACATGTACTATTGACTTCTGACTTGRACTCCTTGAACTTAGGAACCGTACTTTGACTTTGTCTCTTGTTGACAGCTGAGAGGTACCCGTAACCTGGAAGCTGACACTACTAGGCTACCTGAAGCTGGCGATGCTCTTGAAGCTGTATTTGACCGCTTAGGGAAATTGGGCATAACACTTGCACGCGTATATTTTTTTACCTATGGATCCATGAGTCCAACATATAGAATAATAAAATGCGAGTGACAAGAAATACAGTTTAAATCAATTAGACGTAGTTAAATGTTTATCATGTTCACAGGGCCTGAGATTCAGCTCTTATGTCGCTTCGATCCAGTCTTATGTCACTTCGATTCATCCATCCCCCAACACACCCTAAAATCTACTACATGATGAAAAAAAGCGATTAGAACGAATCCTGGTAGTGCCCCGCGCGCGCCCTGTGTGTGTGCACGACACATTCCTGGGAATATAAATGTTGTCTACTTCCTAGTGAGTAGTGGGTAGCAAAGGGCTTCATTGGCCGTGATAATAGGGAATTGAACTAGGGTTTACTACATCACTGTTTTGGCTACTAATTGGGCATGATTTTTTCCTTAATTGCCGAAGCAACAACATCAAATGGTATCTTCTTTGCATTCAATTAAGAAGGTCATAATATTCATTCAAAAAAAATAATAAAAAATTAAGAAGGTCATAATAATGTAGAAATTAGAAAAGGAGAATCTTTTTGTAGTAATTCTATTTGTTCGTTAATTATTTGTGATCTTATGCCATTAGAGCAACCTAATTGAGCTAGTATTACATAAATCATATATGGAATGTTTGGAATAGTTCTCAAAATAATGAAAAAACTTGAAATAGAAGTTGATTTAATTTACAAATAGAATGTGTGAGTTATATTGAAAATAAATAATTAATTAATTACAATAATACACGTTTGAATATTGTGACTCAAATAACACTTGCGAGTGACGTACTAATATTAAAGGGGCATGTATCAAAATAATAAGCTAAGGGGAGTGTTTTGGTGAGACCTCCACATTTATTACAAGTAAAAAAAAATCAAGTGATGTTCACCCTAAAATGCAACCAGATTATTTTCCTTATTGTCGTATAGTTTAAAGTGGAACCTCATCTCCTTGTCTCGATCTTTATTGCATAAATTGTTCTACTTTGTACGTCTGTCAATACACAATTTATATGTCATATATTTTTAATCATATARAAGTCGTAGAAATTATTATTAAAATTGGATATTAATAAACAGCTCATTAATACGATTCTAACAAGAACCCACTTAACTATATTTATTTTTATATATTAAATTATTAATGGGAATTTAAGACTTTCTCACTACTAATGAATAGTTTCTGTTCCGCCCACCTTGATGTTGGGCCAGTGCCCAAATGACCTTATTACCAGAATGCCATATAAAGTAAAGGGTGACCGGCAAAGGAGTAACTTCTGGAGAAAGCAGCCTAACAGAAATTCTGTTAGGAGATCTTCTAAATCCTTCTTACGGTTGGCAAAAATTACGATTATGCCCTCATATTGCCTAAAATAGGATGAGACCACAAATTCAGGGACCCAAACATTTTTGAGATTTCTGACACAAGTACACACTTTTCTCTCTAAATTTTCTCTCTCCACTATTCTCTCTCCAGTTTGCTGACTTAAAGCAATCGGAGGTGGTCCCCAGGGTACAAACCCCTGGGCCCTCTGACTGCTCTTTCTCTCTCCTCCAGGGACTTTCCGCGTACTTTTCTGGCAGATTTTCCGGCGACTTTCAAGATTCGGCACAAACGATCTATATTCCCTAGTTTTTCATATATTAATTTCCGTACTCGAACAATTGGCGCCGTCTGTCGGGCCAGGGGAACAAGATCCAAAGAAGTCAGTGAGCACGGTATCACAAGGAGTCGCAGAGAAACACAGATGCTGGAACTCTACCAACAGCGTCATGAAAACAAACGTCAGAAATTTCTGCAACATGTCAGTCTCAAACATCAAGATGCAGGTCAGCACCAGAATTAGTGACTAGGAGAGATTTAATGATTTAGTCAGCGAAATTCGATCATCAATTTTCACACTCATCAGACGGTTTGGATTGCACATTTCGCTGACCTGGAAACAAGTCATTTCCTGCAGTGCCCAAGGAAAAGCCTTTGCCAGCCGCCAGTTCCAAACAGGCGCCTCCAATCCATGCAGAACCTATCCTGAAACGACACGGGGAGCCCCGTGGCGGATGAGGACAACTCGTTCGCAGCCTTCGCGGTCGTTCAATTTTGCGCAGAGATCTCAGATCATGCACGGCACCTTCGTCCATCCCACCCGAGGTCCCAGAGCCAGGGCTTACAGAGTGCCGTCAAGAGTGACTCAGTACCACAACGTTCTTCGCCAACTCCTGGGGTCTCACATGAAAACCAGGTTACGTGGCGCCTCAAGTAGGCGCCACAGCATATCCGGCGAAATGCGCGAACATAATCAACATACGGAGGCGCGAGCGAGGGAAAGACTAGCAGAATTCAACCTTCCAAGGCGATCACACCGGTTAGGCGATCACCAGCCAAGGGCGTTCATCTACCGCCGCCGATCCACTGCCGACGTGTCTCCCACTCGAAGGTTCAACTAGGCATCGCCTACCAGAAGGACTTTCGAACCGAAGGACGGCTAGGCGTCACATGATGAAAGTTCTTACGAGGTAAGAATCAGAGACAGTGCGGAAAGTCTCCCACGGGAATCTCTTACTTCTCGAAACACCTCTCAGCAGAAGATCTTGATACCATGACAGAAGGAAAGTCAAATTTCCAAAAACAAATGGATTCCATCTTGCATGTAACCAACAGATCCAGAGAGACCATCATATGCAGCTTACAAGGCGCAGTATAGGATGGGCGTCAGACTGAGGTGCGAAGCATCTGGTGTAAATTTTTCCAACTACCATTAAAGGGAATGGCGCTACCTGGTTTAGTGAATCCCATCAGGATCCATCACGACTTTCACTGTGCTGGAGGGCTTATTTCATGCCAACAGTTATCCATTCTTATAGCCAGCGAAAGCGCCATGAGGTTTACTACCGTAGATTTTATGAGTTGCCAAACAAGAACCAGGCGAGAGTTTAAGAGATTATATAAAGAGGTTCAACAGAAATCCGTTGAAGATTTCAATCTAGAAAGATGCTGTAGCTTTTGCTCCCTATTGACCGGGCTACGTCAGGGCTTTTTAAGCAGGATTGATGATCCAAGACTTGTGAGGAATACTCAACATGCCCATGGAGATGGCATGCGCAGAGGTTACATTCGTGCCTCAAAGCAAATCAAAGTGATCCTCCTACTAAGAAGAAACGTTATGATAAAAAGAGAACGTCGCTCAAAGGCGATCAACGCTTTAATGGCATCGCCGCGATGACAATTCAAGTAGGCACAAGAAAGGACGCAGTCAGATGATGGCATCGATCCTCGGACAATGTTGAACAAAGCGAGAAATTTTTGCTTGACATAAAGGAGAGCAAAAAAAAAACCATGCTTCCAAAGCCCCGACCCATCCCAAAACTTCTGAAAACCGGATAAGGCAATAAAACCGTTTATGTGTGATGACCACAGAGACTTGGCCATACTACTCGAAACATGCAACGCAGTTGAAGACGTGGATAAGCTAGCTAATGAAGGAAAACTTAAACAAGTATGTTAACAAAAAATGCCAAGAAAAAGAAAGCAGCTAATAGCGATATACTGATGTCATCCGTAGGGGTAATTGCTGGCGAATTGTCGCAGGCGACCTAGCAACCGAGGAAGAAAGCAACATTTATATGAATTGCGGCATCAGGGCGATATAACAGCGAATCATCCCACCACCTGTCCCACAATGGTATTGGACGCGCAATCTCCAATCCAGTGGTCTGCCACATGATGATCCCTTGGTCATCCGAGTTAAAGGGGTGCGAATGCGAGGTACATATTTTTGTTTTTTTTTTTTTTTTTTAAAAAGGCGCATACTCGTCGAATTCAGGAAGTTCATTCAACCATCAATACCCTATGAGGCCTGAAACAATTTGAAAGTACGAGATGAAAAGCTTGACCATATTCCCAACCTTTGTGGCTTCGGCGGGACAGGAATGTATATTCTAAGGCACAATTCGCCTACCCGTACGACTGGCAGAAGGACGAAGGCGCTCGGATGATTAATTCATCGTGGTTGACACCCCCTACCATAACAATGTGATCATTGGACGCCCACCTACTCAATCGAGTGGGTGAAGGCTGCGCGTATTTCTACATATCAGCTTTGCGCCAATTTGAGACAGATAACGGAGGAAAGAGCAAGCTGTACGGGAGATCAGAAGTCCGCCAGAAAGAATGTATTTAACAAGTCTGAGGGTATAGCGCTTCTGTCCCTTCACAAGTAGTAGGAAACGAAAAGAAACTTAGCATGACCTTCACAGCCGCCCAATGGACGTAACATTGCCAGAAACCCAAAACTATTCCCGCCCAAACCTGTGTATAACCATGAAGAAATCTTTTAAACAAATAAATGAATTGTAAAAGTTTTTAATGATCAAATAATTAAGTCAACATTTTCATCGAGCTACAGAAAATTTAAATTTTTCAAATTATGATCTTTTGCAGAAGTAGGCTAGGGTTAGGCTAATTGTGAGGTAGAAATGTTTATAAAAGAATGTATAAAGCTCATCTCTTCGTTTTATATAAAGGCGTCCTGCGCTGAAGGCCCTTGATATAGGGACGTATTCGCCTATCCCTGCGGAAACCCGAAATACCACGGTAGGTTTCACATCCCAAATATGCAGCATGAGAGCTGATCCGAAGTCAACGCAACGAGATCTGTACCAAACCCTTCCGGAGAATAATTACCAGAGCAGATCAAAAAGCCTTGCATTTTTAGCCTCATAGAAGCTTGATTAGAATTATTATTTGAAGAGATACGTTTATACAGCATAGCCCTTCTACCATCATAAACCAAAATTAAAAAAAAAAGCGGAATGTACTCGAGAAGATTTAATAAACTGCTTGAAGCGTGTTTCAATTCAAATTCTTTGAAAGAAACGGGAATTCTACTTTTTTCCATATATAGGTAGCATCCAAATTTAAAATATAATACTGATAAAAACAGTTGAAATATGCTTTAACCAAGATCGATCATTCATAGGCCAAAAAACCTCAAAACACCCGATTTACACGCTCCATAGTGTTCGGGCAAGATTGCATTAAGTCTGTTGAGTTAGATTTGTGTAACAGACATAATTACCCGTACACAATTTATTTCCCATGGTCTGGCTCGTATAAAGAGATAAACGGATTTATACGTCCACTTCCTAATACTATAATAAGACTTGTTGAACATTCACTAACATTTTGCTACGCTGCCTTAAGAATGCCTCCAAGTTTTAAACAATCTTATGACTACTTACTTAGTCCTATAAAAAAGACAGGACATATAGCCCATACTACTTATTAGTGCTCATCCCTTATTCAGTAACTAGATAATCCCGAGCAAATGCCTCCGATTAAATACTCTATAATATATGTTATAGATAATTTAATGCGCACGACACATAAAATATTTTATGCTGCTGTAAGCCTAACGTTAAAACTCACCAATCATATTCCTCGATTGTCTTAAGTTTTAACTTAGAATAAAATCAACACACATCTATGCAACAATATTTTAAAATTATAACTCCGTATGAGCCTAAAATTCTAATCAATCAAGAGAATATATTTATCTTGTTTATATGTTCTAAAACAATGTCATAAATATAACAAATTGATCCCAATTGCCCCTTTCTGGCTCCATCAAAATTAAACTGTGCCTAGTGTTTGTTTATGTAACTACCTTTACCATATTAGTAGAGAAGTTGGTTGCAGATAAGAATATTTCGTTGGCAGAAAAGGGAAGTAAGTGGATTGCTTTCGTAAAGAATATAGATTGATAATTTTTATATGTTAATTTAAAGCTACTGTCTCATTGAAACTTTTTTTTTATTTAGCTTTTTTCTTGGTCAGATTGGCCGGGTATCTAATTATTATTGAGGATTTCTACGAAGTGACCCTCGTATTTTATCTAATTTTACCGATAACCGATAAATACCATGATTATTAGTTCATTAACCATAATAAAGAAACTTGTACCCCCCTAAAACAATCACACTACATACTACCACTATCACAACAACCACTAGAGCCTATGATCTATCCAATTTAGCAGCCTCGATTCTCAAGAGGCAAAGACAATAACTATTTGATATTTAAATACACACAAAATTCGAGAAGAAAAAAATAAAGCCAACCCCACCCTCACCCCCACTCCCCCACCTCCTTCCGAACCGATTCAACATGCGCCTCACCACCATCACCTCCACGCACGAGCGCGCGTGTCATTTTTGGCTTCGACCACCACTTTCTCCACCGAGGGGAAAATGTCCCACCCCTGGATTCACTCGCAAACCACTTCACGACACACTCATGACCACCACCGACTGCGGTCCACATTGACGCCACCGCCAAACCAACGAGCCCAACCACCCCCTTTGTGTTTCTTTCCGTCACTTCAGATCACATGTATTAACCTCCGAAGACAATTCAAAACTCAAATTCAAAGTTTCCAGAGAAGACACCTTAGGCTTGATTGGGTGTGCTTGACGAGTGCCACAATCTTTCCGTATGCAAAACCATGATTTTTAAATACCGGACAGCATTGTATTATAAATATGTAGGATTTCACTAAAATATCCAAAACCCTTCTATGAGAGGTTATATCATGTTCTATTGTTTCGAATCTATGCTGTTCTGATTTCAGAGCATGCACGAGTAGGCAAGGGATTGCTTCGAATTAGTTTGTTTCCTGTTCGCACTAAATTGAATAGTCCGCCGCCAGAGTTGAACAATATCTGCCTTCTTTCAGACTTTGAAAACGAGTCCGTGACTTTCATATTGTGTGCAGTGATGAAGAAGCCGTCGATTGAAACAGTCGGCCTGTTCGAAGGAGTTCGAATGTCGAACAGGAGGGTTTCCTGACTCGAATTCCGTGAAGAAGCATTCTCTGTGCGCCGGAGATTCCGCACAGTTGGTATCGGAGCCGCCTGCCAACCAGACAAGGCTCTATGGATTCATATATCTGGGGTCCAAGTTCTCAGTGAATGATTATCGCAAACTAATACTTAAGAATGATCGCTCACAAAATAGTATCAAATCGGGCAAGAATGTGTTTAAATATCTCTCACAAACCAATGGAAATAAAAACAAGAGTTTTAGGGGAACTCTCACCCCTAACATGTTTGGAATAACAAGGAGAACTTTCATCACTTTGTTTGGATCGTTTATGCTTCAATGGAACTCTCAAGTACTCTCAGGAACAAATAGCATACAAGTTTAAGTAAATTACACAAGAATCTTCTCACACAGCTAAATCTACTTACACTCGCACTCCTAGTCCACAGACTCCGTAGACTCAGAATAAACGACCAGACGAAGTGGGAACAAACACATCTGCACTCACAAAAAGAGCTACAGTTCATCAAATAGAATAGAGCAATGCTCGTCTGTTGCGTTGCTATTTTGGGAAAATTCTGGTGTTTGCATTAATCATAACTTAGCATAATATACTATTTTCATATACAACCATCACTTTCAAGAATAAAAAAATAAAAGAAATAAACTAAAGAGCCGTTTAATGGACTGTTATAACCGATCCAATCACCTCACGGCTAAAAATAAAACTGGAATTTAACAGTAATTAATGGTCCTAACCGGACCAATAATAACCTATTAACAATGAGATATTAAGACTGCGGGTTATTCAAAACTATAAAATCAAAAAGAGATAAATATTAAAGCAAACGTCATAAAGAAAGCATTGAATATAGAAACATACCTTTATAATAAAAGACATACTTTCTACCCAGATCTGCACCTTCAACCTGCTCTGCCAACCTCACACTCTAACTTGCATACACGTTCCGTACCGCCCGAATGCTAATGCTTACACCACAATCCGCAAAATTTACAATCAGGCACAGTTAGATCAGCAAGCAGTAAAATCCACAAAAATGCCTCAACGTAGGCACTGCAGAATTAATACCTGATTAATTCAAGGGGCTCATTTGCCTCAGATAGACCGAATTCAATGATGAAGCCTGTTCCGATTAATTGCACTTAACAGCATCCAATTTATGAGCCGCTTTGCGCACATATGGAGATCCTCGCTTTATCCCAACCTTAGATTCAGCTAATAATTGCCATAAAACGCCACAAGTTATGAGTCCATTACAACGCAATAATTAAAAGAATGCCAGTTCAAATCCTGAGCAAAGCTGTTGGGCTGCCCGATTTTATCACAGATGCGCTGCTACTAATCCGCCCAAACCTAACTTAATCGAATGTAGTACTGACAATCCATGGAGTGTTTCTCCGCAATTCCAGATGAACTCAACCCAGAATATTTTTCTCCATCTTTTCAGCTTACCGAAAATTTGTTGGATAGTTATAGGTTAGAGCCCTTGTTAAGAGTTTATCTAATACAATAATCATAGAAACAATATACTGGTAGTAACTCCGTGTTAACACAAGCTGGCAAATCCATTAGGATAAGAGAAAAAAAAGGCTACTGGCACATCGAAACTGTCCCAATAACCTGTGATTACTGGTCGAATTTGGATGTTCGACAGCCTCTAGTACAAACGAGGATCTAACAGAGTTTATCTTTGCATAGCTTGTTCGTGAAATCTTGGGGATACTGACGATGTGGTTTGTGCATGGCTTATTGGACCCATTCTGTCATCCTCCCTCTTCTTCAAAAGAATTGTCCTCAATTCGTCATCATTCATGGGTAAGGTGCAAATCTCCCCACATGAAATTGTGCGTACGGGAACTCACTAAACGGGTTGCAGTTAACGTCCGGACTCACAACTGGTAGTCAGCCAAGTAATGGGCGAATCGAGGCTAAAGAAGACGCCAATGAAAAATGTATTCTGGGTAAAGTCGACATTCTAAGATACTTAGCCTCTTACAATCCATAGAACGCACCTTCTTACATGCAATTCTATACAACTTAACCATCTCCTACTGGGTCTCTCGAATAATCTCAAATGCAACAGGGACTCGCACGCCCTATCACCGCTACGCGGAACATTCAGCTCTGCGGAGTATACTTGTCCACTGGTATGTCAGCGTCGTACAAATTCATTTCTCGAAGTACTTGAACCTCAGATGTGAAATCCACAGCCTAATCACCAACTCTCTCAAGTAATTAATGAAACGATTGCTCACGATTCTGATGACTCTCTGATAGTTGATGTTGGTGGCTTGATTCTATACTGTAATTTGGATCGATAGTCGAATTCATTTCTTTCACATGTTTTTTCTCACCTCCCTTGTGGATTAGTTACATCTGGACAATAGGAGAGGTGAGTCTGTCATCTGCTCACTTATGCCATCCCATTGAGTGAAGCCAGCTGACGACGCAAATCAGAGTTAAAAAAACAATCATCGAACGGAACTGTTTTTGTTGTTTATAGGTAGAGCTATATCAATGGGGAGCCAATAGATGCAAGTGATTATACAAAGAATATCACATACACCACTCACCCTTTGTTTGCTAGTGAACCATCTTCAAAAGCGAGCAATACATGTCCAATATACTACGAGTTCTCTTTGTAAGCAACTCAGTCCACATGACACTGTAAGCTGTTAACATCCCAATACCTGTCTCACATGTGCTTCTAGATGAAGGCCTGACCTTACTCTAAGGCTTACAATAAGGAAAACAATTCACCTTCTAAGTAGGACCCGGAATTCACCTGAGCCGGCCGCCGTAGGTGGTTTCCACCTTGTGCTGGGGTAAGCCGCTCTCTTTGGGATGCGTGGCTTACATGATATCTTGGCCAATACGAGTTTTTGAAGGAATGGAAAAACGCACCAAGCAATTGTCTGAAAACTATATCTTAGTGTATATACACCTGTTCCCTACGAAAAATCACGCCAAACCCAAGAGACTTCCAAAAATGACTTAAAATTTCCTGGACATACCACGATCGCTCCACTGCTACGGAGACCCTATTTCCCTGTTCACATGCCGTACATTTTGCCATTTAGATAAAGCAGAGTCCACTGCGATTTGATATCTTGGACCGTTAACCATGAACCCGCACCTCATGACCAAGCCACATATAGTTTAGGCCAGCTTCACTTTCATCACGCAGTGCTCTCGTAGATATTAGTTTGTGAGCAAGGCATTATGTGACATGTGCCCACTATCTTTGTATCTGAACGCGATATCCGATCACAAGACGCTACACCATGATTAGAAAGATCTCCCTTCTTAGACAAACCCCTTATTTCTTATTTCTGTCAGAGTAAAGACAGCGCAATTCCCAACAGATGTGACAATCTTCTGATCGACTAATATGTATTTCTTTACTCGCTTTGCTCACCCCCTAAGGGCGGGCGTCTATTTGCTCGCCGGAAATAATGACGACAGTTTGAGAGTGATTCACTCAATAGCGGCAAAAGGTGAATTCTTTAGAGCAGAACAAACCCTTTTTATGACAAACACCAATCAATGCTTCCCAATTCCACTGCCCTGTTTGTCGCCCACAAATTCTAACAAAGTATGTATAGTATAGATACAAACGATGGAACAAGCACTGACCACATTGAGAAGCGATGACAGATTGACAAACATTAAGCAATAACGAAAAAGCGTATAGAGCCTTGAGTGAGAACTCCCTATAGGGTCTTTTGAAGGTCAAATAATAGAGCACACTAAGACTTCGAATGCGCAAGACCAACCTCGTTCTTCTTATAAGGAGTCTCCGCCTGTCTAGAATGAAATTACACATGACGAGACTCTCGTCTTTGGTCCCACGAAAGGCTCTCGACCTACCTTAAGAGAAAACTAGACACGGCACACGCCATCTTACGCCACGTTGGCCTGTATTTCCCTTAAAAAGAAATCATTTTGTAAGGAAATTAACTTAATAACCCATCACTCACCTTCCCAAAGCTAAAACTCGATTTGATATTCTTTATGCTATAGCCTTTAACAGGCCATACTTCCGTTAAGGTTTCGCGCCCACAGATTAAGTACCCCACTCTGCCACCCACTCCCAGTCACTTATTAGCGAGCAATCGTCCAAGCTAAATGAGCAAGCCATCCAGCAGAGTTGATTTGATTTGTAGCTTCCAAGAGATGCACTCTCCGTAATAGCACTCTGCTGACGCCTTACGCTATAGCCAGAAGTGTTGCCTTTCCACTTTGTGTATTAGATCCAAAATCAGCATAGTATAAACAGAAAATGATTTTGACGCGATATGCTAAACAATGACACTCTCCCACCCTGCTGGCTACTGTCCGTCCGCACAACTACCAAGTACAATTTGTCTTCTCCTATTGTGGCGATTGGTCTAAGCTTCTCTCGCTTAAAACTCATTAAATCAGGAACTGACCAAATAAATGCATATAGGTGGAAACGGGTGACTGTTGTTCCGATGCGATGTGAATTACTGGGTGGAGACGCCTCCCAAATTAGGGTTTCCAAGGAACCCTATCAAATATTACCATCATTGCGGGAGTTAACTCACTGTTCATCGTCGGCTACCAGGGGACTTTTGTTCAAGTCAACTACGAGTGCAAACTGTGCCTTTAGATTGGATACGGCTCAACTCTCACTGAATAATAGCGAATAGGCCGCCACTTTGTGTGGTGAAAATCAAACGTGCCACCAATTCCTCTCCACTCTGCATCCTACACCTCAAGGCCAACTTGAATGCGAAACAATGACTTGCAAAAATCCTGGCGACAATGCTTAAGATTAATATGGTTTTGCACCACATCTTCTCTATTTCATCTAAATTCCCTGATTTGGCTACTGAGGAATCAACAGCTCCATTCAAATGAACCTCCTGTCATTTCTTTTACACGTCGTTGCACTTGGAGAAGACGGCCATGATAAGCCGATAATGTAGTTATGTGCTACTAGTTACTTGATAATACACATCCCAACAATTGATGTAACCAAATTCTATTATAAAATGAAGTCACGTATACTCCGCATTTGAATATCAAATGTCGTGTAGAGCTGCACCGCGCCTTGTTAGACGATGCAGGTATTTCTTGTGGACTTTTTCACAAACTAAGACTGCCTCCCGCTATTGATATAGACTTTGTAGAAATAGACCTTCTTTGCTCTTCCTATCTTGCTAGATTTGATTATCCAGCTACCTGATCGACATGAAATGATACATTCTAGGTTATAGTTTGGCACCAACTAGATCTCGGAAACAGTCCGATCACCCTATTCATTATGTGAGGTGAGCACAGAAAAATTATATTTTTATTTTTCATCTCAAGACAAATTGTGTTATTTCATCTATACATACTATTTTTCCTATTGATCTCTCTCAAAACTCTTATATGTCAGAGCAGCGCTCAACAAGGATGTTGATTACCAACCTACATGATCCATTCACCTTTTTGGCGTTTTGTCATAGGCCTTTCCTTTAGTTTATATCCAAGGTGAATGTCAATCACACAACGCCCACATTTGTTTACAGGGAGCCACAAACCATGCGACAAATTAATCTTAATGGTTAAATCGCCGTGTGCTTCTAGAGAACCTCAGCAAAGATCATATAATTTGCGTCTGTCTAATCTCGTGTGTCACCCAGCGGTCCACTCAGAGAATATCCTGCTTGGACATAGCAATCGAAATTATCTGAATCGCCCAAAGGTAATTGCGGATTTAACTTCAGTTAATAGTATTTAGCACATGATATGTGTAGTTCTAAGCCTCCAGCCTAAGCGCTTTCTTCGCCCTAGGCTATACTTACCTCTATTCAGAAATCAATGACAATATGCCAGTAAAGGAGCATCTTGACAAGAAAGATCAAGGTTTATTTTTCCATTCGACCGCTGCCCTTCTCTCATACAGATCTGAATGAGCACCACACCTTAGATAGCTAACCGCTTGCGATATACTCCAATAGAAAACAAAAAAGAGTACATTGACAAATATGAAATTCTATTAAGTCTCACAAAAAATCTCAAAAAAGTAAAAAAAAGCATTAAAAAAGATAAATTGAGACATATGCTAAAAGCCATCTTGGAACTAGAACCACCTGTACATATTCCGGATTTAGTACATAACACGCAGTTATTAATACGAGACCCAGCTGACTATCAAGTAAGCAACAACCGCCATATGCTGTGTTAATTTTGGGGAGACTACCTGCGGCCAGCTTTGGGCTTGTGTGAACGCAACCCATGCTTTAAAGCTCGCAGAGTTGCCGGACTCTAACCTTAATCGAGGAGGCCTCTTATCTGCGACCTTTGCTCGAGACCACAGAACCACGAGCACTGACTATCTTATTCCTAGTCATGAGATGCGCTATCGACCCCAATGATCGGCATTGACGACTCACGCAAAACAACCAAGCCGAGTTCCCACTCATTACCATGATGTTCTCTTCCTGATATGCGTGTGCCTATTTCCGAATATCGAGGACTCGTCTTAGTTTCCCACATAGATATGTTACGTGTTATAGACTTATTATATCATCCTATAGCAGACCTCTAGTGGATGTAAAAATAAGACGAGCAATCTGTGAATTACCCCGCCTTCTATTAGTCACTGAGACCAAAACCTAGATAATGTCTATACGTCAAGCGTGAATAAAAAGTCAGCAGTACTAAGATCTGCCCAGCCCTGTTACTTACCTTCCCCTTATTCTCTGTATAGAATCATCATGCCACCTCTCCCCGAAGTCGCGGCAACGTTTACACCATACCGTCTACCCTTCTTTGAAACCGAAGACACCACATGGAGCCCATTTTCTCTCCTTCCACACCGCCTAAAACAGACACACTTATGCGAAGCCAGGGCATCAGGCAACCACTCCATTCTGGTATGCGGGTCACCGGGTTCATACATTACATCCCCTCACAATCGTCATGTACTCCAAGCCCCAGCTAAACCTCAGGAAAATCATCCTTCTATTAAGTCCTATACTTTCCGCGTAAAGTGAGGCCAAAAGTTTCATGCATTCGTTCCTTTGGTCTCTTGAGAGCGAAAGAACACAGCTGGCTTCAATTTACACTCCTGTAGAGAATTCTCTTCATACAGCAATACCAAACCTCATCCTTTTTCAGCAGCTCACCATATTTTCCCCGCTCTCAAATCCTCTCTATCCTATAAACAGCTATTC
>SNQN01002591.1:38156-58172 GCA_008642245.1 Bassia scoparia | reverse complement strand
ATTGTTATTATTATGATTATCATTATTCTTATTATTATTATTATTATTATTATTATTATTATTATTATTATTATTATTATTATTATTATCATGGTTATTATTTGAAATCCCACTATGCGGCTTTGGGTCGATGGGACTATGACCTTTGCATATCGTTTCCTCAAGTATAGACTACGGAAGGGAGTTACTAAATTGAGGGTTGTGCACAATTAGGTGGTAGATATTGGTTTATGGAAATAATTAAAGGATTGTATTTTATGGTTTTATTATTCTTGATTTTGGAAAGTGGATTTTTGATATACTTGGTTGTCATATTATTATATGACTTGTAGTTTTTGGAAAGTGGTTTTTGGAAAATTCTATTCTAAGGAAAGATTTTTATTTTGAAGAATATTTTATAAGGAAGGAATTTCTTATGGAAGGTTTTCTAATGATGAGTTATTGTATATTTAATATTTTTCATATATTTTCTAACGGCATATAAATTGTACTTAGCATGTGTTGCTAATTCGTACTTTGTTGTTTTGGTGATTCACCCTACTTACCTTATGCCTTGTGGTAAGTAGATGTGAAATACAGATTGATTGCTACATGCGAATGGGGAACAAGGAAGATTCCACATAGAATATAGAAGTGAATAAGGATTTTTAGATATGTTGTAAATTGAAAACAATTATGTATTTTGATTTCTATTAATAAAGAAAAAGATCTTCCGCTGCAATATTTTGGTATATGTTTTTGAAAAGCCTTATGTTTCATGTGGCAGTAATACGCCCAAGTCTATCGCTACGATATATTATACGGTATTTTATATGTATATACGTAGAGGGAGATGTGAGGGTGTTATAATGGTTGTTGGGAAAGCGACGATGAAGACAATTATTATCTCGACAATGTCGCTACTCATCAAGCTATAGCAGGAGAAGATCTTAAAGAAGAGATCGACGACGAGGACATTATCAAAGCGCAAACTGATGTGTAATTGCTCACTAGGAGTGGTCATGTTCTTAATCCTACTCCACAACAAGACGCTAACGACATTCCTATTCTCTCACCTCAAGACGAGAACCCAATCATCAAGCTACTCAAAAAGACTAAGGCTAAACTGAATGTGTGGCAATTAATTGTCACCTCAAAAACTCATCGCGAATCTCTTCTTAAGGCTCTTACTGAACTTAGCGTCTCAAGTAAAATAACTCCTGAAGGTTTGGTTAACTTCATAACTAATCATGGTATTTCACCTTACATGGTATTTTCTGATGATGATTTGCCATCTTAAGGGCCCCATCACAACAAGGCCCTACACATCACTGTAATTTGTAGGCAATTCAACATCCCTATGACATTGGTTGACACTACTACACAAATGGGCAAAATCATCATTTTTAAAAAACCGGTTAAGTCAAGCCACCGGTCTCTTAAGATAAGAAACCGAATATTTCCATTAACCAATCTCCTAAATCCATGTAAGAGAACGGTTAATTTAAAACCGATCTCTTACATCGATGTAAGAGACCGTATATTTAAAAACCGGTCTCTTATGTTATATTACAATTTTTTAACATTATTTACCCCAACCCATACAATACTTGATCGTTTCACTCTTTTACTTGTTACTTCGTATTGCTTATTACCCCAAGTCCCCAACCCATAAAACATCTCACTTCTCCCTTCTCTCTCCTCATTTTTTTACGCTACACTTCTCCCTTCTCTCTCCTCTCTCTTTTCTCCTCTATATTCTCTCCTTTCTCATCTGATCTAACAAACATTCAAATCAAACCACTCCATTTTACTCGATTTTAACTCGTTTGATGCTCGTTCTTCAAGCTCTACACGTTTTTCAGAGCAATTTTTACTGGTAAATTTCTAATTTTTGCATATTTTCTTTTCGTTTTTTTTTTGTAATTTGTATTGATTTCATCTTTGGGGTTTCGAATTTGTAGTTTATAGACCTGTTTCGTTGGTTTTTTTTTCATTTTTGACTTTTTTTGTGTTTTTTGCTTTTCAATTTTTAAGGTTATCTAATTATGAGTTTTTACATCTGGGTTTTTGATTTTTGTATTTTTTGTTTTTTCGTTTTGTGTTTTTGGATTTTTCGACTTTTAAGCTTTTGTGAGTTTTTTCGTTTTGTGTTTCTGGGTTTTTCGATTTTCGTTTGTTTATTTTTTATTTTTCTGTCTTGGTTCTTTCAATTCGCATTGTATAGATCTAGGTTTTTTCGTTTACTTTGAGTTCGTAATTTTTTTTTGTTTTTTCATTAAAACATTGTTTTTCGATTCCCATTGTTTTCGTTTTCGTAATTAAGGCATTTCCATTGCTCGTTTTTGATTTTTTTATATTTGTTTTTTTGTTTTCTGTTTTTTAATTTTGAGTTTTTTTAGGTTTTTTCGATTTAGTTAGTTTTGGGGTTTTTTTGATTCTACAATGCATGGAACTGGGATTGGAGTGTTAAGTAGACATTTCTAGATCAAAGGAGATAATAAAAGAAGAGTGAAAGGAAGTTAGTGCGTGTTTATTTCTGGAATTGGAGTGAGTAGACATTTCTGGAATTGGAGTGAGTTTTTTATATTTTGTTTGTTTGTTTTGATTTTGTTTTCGTCACTAACATTTTTTTTTTTTTTTTTGTTTTTACAGGTTGTTGCTTGAAAATAAAATAAGTTTTATGATGTGTTTGTTTTTTCGAATTTAATACTTGTATAGTTGTATTTGTAATTTTGGGATGTATAATACAATATATTTTTTCCATGTAATTTATTATAGTGTATTCATGAATCTATCATTTATTGTGAAATTAAACTACTGCTGGTCAGCTTGCATAATGATATGCAAGTGGGGCCAGCCTTTTTTTTAATAAATATTTATTTACTAAAGAAACCGGGTATGTGTCAAAACTGGTCTCTTAGGTGTAACAAAGAGACCGGTTATAAGCCAGAAACCTGTCTCTTTAATTATGCTCAAAGAGACCGGTGCTTAGAGAAACCGGTCACTTTGATTGATATAAGAGACTGCAAAAATTTAACCGATTTCTTTACCTAAGAGCCCTCCCACCTTGAGACCGGTTGTTTTGCGGTATCTTTTGCCTTTATTAACCGGTCTCTTAGGCTTTTTTTTGTAGTAGTGTGATAATGGATCCGCCATCAATGTTTGTCCTTTAAGCTCAGAATTTCAATTGATGACCTTCAAGTCAATACGCAAACAATCCGCGATTATGATAATTCAACGATGCAAACTTTAGGTCTCGTTTGGCTCAACATTGCTACTGGCCTAGTAGAAAAATGAACAAAATTCCATGTCATGGATGTTAGAACCTCTCTCAATTTACTACTTAGACGTGCTTGGCTCCATGAGTTAGGCGTTGTTACCTCATCCTATCATCAAAAGGTCAAGTTACTTCTCCATGGCACTCTAGTAGTTATTAWTGCTTCTCCCAAGAAGATTCAAGCAATAGGTAAGTCCACCTTACAAGTTTAACATGACGATAAAGATGAGGAACATTGGGGATTTTCCACTTACGTGATTGAAGAATCTCCTTGTGATGCTAATCTCACTATCCACGCCATACTCAAGAAGCAAGGCTATTTCTAGGAATGATCTTAGGATCTAACAGGGAGCATCCTCCACTTCTTTTTGATTTGCCACAATATAATGACAACTTTGGATTAGGTTATTTTCCTACTAAGAAGGAAATGAAAGAGCAAGCATCAAAGTACGCCTCTATGAATAAGAATGAGCCAAACAATGAGCTCTCGATTTCTCCTTGTGAGCTCACTTCAACGGATACTTTATAAGAGATGGAGACAATGTTCCAAGTTATGATTTTCCTGGACCACTTCGAACTCCTAATGGCGAAGAATATTCATGACTTGAAAATTTTCAGGATTGTGATTTCATTGAAGATAGAGTAAACTATTCTGTCAAAACGATGCCGTCAGTCCTTTATTCTACAAGCATAGGTCTACTTTTCGGTAGYGAAAAAGAGGAAGAGGAAGCAAGTATTTAGGAGGTAGTAAGTTAGGAGTCTTTCGATCTAATCAACATGATAACTCTCGTTGACAAAATTGATCAAGGATGGCACAAAACCTTGGAGACTACCGCACCCGACGGTCGCAAATTTCAATTCGTTACTAGAGAGGGTCAAATGTTTGACGAATTTGAATGGTAGAATAGAGTCAGTTCGGATTCCAGCTTTAGGATTGAGTCGGAGTGTCCCTCCACCTAGGCCGTTTGTCATGTCTTTTTATTTTTTGAGTCTATTTCATTTTTAGGATTTATTTCTACATTTAGCCTTCATATAATGAATTCATTTGAAATCAATAAAAATTTCACTTTTTTCATTCTTTTTCTAACCTCCATATAGTTTGTACTACTAACTTTAATGGAACAAAACTAACTGGAAGAGTGGATCTTAAAATCAAATTAACTAACGGACATTGCCAAGAGAGGACATCTTTCTCAAACTCCACAAAAAATCATCCCTTTCCCATTTCCTGTATTCATTCAATCCCTTGCAACTCTTTGAGCCATAAACACTTTCACTAAGCCTATCTTTCTTTCGTCACCCACATCTACCTAACCCTTGGGAATTCAAATGATGCGTTGGAAAAAACATGTGGAAAAACAAGCAAGTGCAAAAAATGAAACGGAAAAAAAATCAAGATCAAAATTAAAAGTACAAATTCAAGTTCAATTCAAAAATCTAAGGTCAAATACAAAAATCAAAAAAACACTACGCACCCTAGGGGTTACACTGGGAACTTTGAGCCTTTTCCCTTTTCTTTCTTAACCCTTAACCATAGCCTCACATTACACCCACAAAAGCCCTCTTACACGAGGCATTGTCCAAACAACAATCACAAGAACTACGACGGACTGATTCCAAAATGATACGTAAGAAGCCTTTCCTCGAGGTCCGACTCAATACCTAATAACATTCTGAAGTCCACTCTTCTAGTTAGTTTGACTCCCTTAATGGTGGTAGTACAAATTCCTAGCATAGCACTCGACATAGACTCAAGCATGAACTAACATCATATAGCCAACCACATCAACTCCCTATTCACTCACCTCTAGTCACAAATTCTAGCCTTTTCTTTTCTCAAACCTTTAGCCTATTCTTTCACACACCTTGAGGGACTCTCCTTAACTCTTCCTTAGGCTATTACATTGTAGCAGTCTCTGTGAATTCTCCTCGAACCGTCACCTCAAAGCATTCCCCTTGATCTCTCCTCAACTCTTCCTCAAGCTACCACATCGCCAAGTAAGTCTCCAAGTAAAAAATGATCGCAAAAACACGAAGCTTCGTTTGACTCGCAAAACAAAAAAGTCCATCTTTCTCATTTTTTCTATTTAGTCATTGAGTCACAAAGTCATGCATACATACACCATACATATGCAAACATACTCAAACCCATAGTATTGTTGTAAATACAAGGCTAAAAAAGATAGTACTATAGATCTTCAATCCCCTGATCCTCAACACTAGTATGGGTCCCGTCAGCGATCCTCGGAAACATATAAGGACAAATACCCAGAGGCAGAACATGCGGCAACCAAGGGTAATATACTAGAACCTAAGGCGCCTGACTCGTCGTACTACTCGAAGAAGGTCCGGGTTAAGAGACGAATGGCTGGAAACCAGGAAACGCTAGAAATTGGAACAAAGACTTAAGCTACGATTGAGTCTGAGTTTGCAGTTGCAACGGGGGCTGAGACATGTACTAAGGCATGTATGGAGGCACAAACTAAGGCTAGTATATGAATAGATAGATGGTTGACTCTGCTCGAGATGAAAGCGTAAGCAGATACGAACCTAAAGCTCAGTCAAGAAAAACATGGTTTACCTAACGAGCACGGTAAATACTTAGGTTCCACTTCAAAGAATCCACGAGCCTCAATATGTGCTCCAATCTAGCCCGGTTGAATTATGACATCACAAATTTCAAATCAGCGAAAAAGAATGAACAAGAATCAAAAGACAAAGCAAAGGAGTCTTACTCTCGTGAAATGAGAAGGCAAAGAACGAGTTGCATGCTACTCAAACTTTAGAGCCTCATCCAACAACTCTTGTATATGACCAGGCAGTCCACTTGTCTGGAACGAGGAACATTGGAATCGACTCCATATGTATCATTTAAGGAATCTGACATCCTACAAACAAGTTCAATGCATGAGTCAAGGGTGTTCATAACCCATTTTGACCCAATTTCATACATTTCAAGCCAAAACTTCACATATATGACCTTTGAGACACAATTTCAAGGTCACTATGAGGTGAAAAGTAGCTCTCAAAGCATATATACTACATGATCATTAAAGCATTGAAAATTCATTATTCTGAAACAAACACATCTTACCTTAGTCTATACGACGTCAAGAACAACACACAATCATTTCTTCCCCGAGGCTAGTGCTTGCCGATGAGAAATCTCTAGAGGTTAATGATTACCAATAGAGATTTTCACAAACATCATTGGCGCACCTAGGCTTCTATTAGCCGAAGGGAGATATCCAAAGGTTTTTACTAACTAAAGGATATTTAAACATCATTGGCGCCCCTAGGTTTCTACTAGCCGAAGGGAGACATCCAAAAGTTTCTACTAACTAAAGGATATTTACACATCAATGGCATCCCTAGGCTTCTACTAGCCGAAGGGAGACATCCGAAAGCTTCTACTAACTGAAGGATATTTACACATCAACGGTGCCCCTAGTCTTCTACTAGCTAAAGGGAGACATCCGAAAGTTTCTACTAACTGAAAGATATTTACACATCAATGGCGCCCTTAGGCTTCTACTAGCCAAAGGGAGACATCCAGAAGTTTCTACTAACTGAAGGATATTCACACATCATTAGGGACCCTAGGCTTCTACTAGCCGAAGGGAGACATCTAGAGGTTTTTACTAACCGAAGAAAATTCACACACATCATTGGTGCCTCTAGGCTTCTACTAGCTGAAATGAGACATCCGGAGGTTTCTACTATCCGAAGGAAATTCATACACCATTGGCGCCCCTAGGCTTCTACTAGCCGAAGGGAGACATTAGGAGGTTTCTACTAACTAAAGGATATTTACACAAAATTGGCGCCTCTAGGCTTCTACATGTCGAAGGGAGACATTCGGAGGTTTCTACTAACCGAATGAAATTCACAAACATCATAGGCGCCCCTAGGCTTCTAGTAGCCATAGGGAGACATCCAGAGGTTTCTACTAACCGAAGGAAATTCACACACATCATTGGCGCCCCCTACGCTTCTACTAGCCGAAGGGAGACATCCAAAAGTTTCTACTAACAGATGGAAATTCACACACATCATTGGCGCCCCCTACGCTTCTACTAGTCGAAGGTAGACATCCGAAAGTTTCTACTAACAGATGGAAATTCACACACATCATTGGCGCCCCTAGGCTTCTACTAGCCGAAGTGAGACATCTGGAGGTTTCTACTAACCGAAAGAAATCCACACACAACAACGCCCAAGGATCTAGGCACTTTCGAAGGAACACAGCCGCATTGGACGCGGTAGCAGGTAAAAATATCCGTTGTTTTGCACATATCGGCAAAAAGGATAACTTGAGATCGCAGAAAGTCTTGAGTTATCCTCCGTCCCGAATCGAATACTTTGACTTTAGTCTTACAAGAACAAACATCTCTCCAGACTTAGTTAAAGTGGGGGCTTCTGTAGACACCCAAAAGTGTCTCCACAAATTGAATAGCCGATGAGGAAAAGTACGATATATCGAAATAGATTTCATTTCAGAAGTTGCGACATAATTTATAAACCATATCCATCAAATTGCATCCGTTTGCACAAATTGAATTAAATTTGAGTTTGAAAACATACGCCTAGAGCACAATAATAGGCGGAAAATACTGACACTAAACAAAAAAGCCAAATAGCAACGAAAATTTTGTCACTAAATTCACCAAATCCATTGTTGATTTACTTTAGCAACGTAATTAGTGACAGATTTGATCCGTTACTAAACCTTTTGTCGCTAATCCACTTTAGCAACAGATTTACAAAATCCGTCACTGAATTTAGAGACGGATATAGATCCGTCTTTAAATTCCTCACTAATCAGTGACGAATTTTAAAATGCGTCACTGAAATCCGTCACTGACATTAGTGACGGATTCTAAAATCCGTCACTGATATTAGTGACAGATTATAAAATCCATTGCTAATTTTATTTGAGCAAAAAAAATTAAATTGTACGTATTATTTTCACGTATCCATACACCTCCTCCACTCCCATTCACACTCCTTTAGTCTTTCACTCCTTCTTCTCTTGAGGATCGAACTCGTTACCTTAAAGTCACAAAGAGGCGCACCAACCAACTACTCCAAACACAACTTTTATGCATTTCTCGGTAATATTAATAATATGTAAAAGAAATATTAGAGACGGATTCAAAAATCCGTCACTAAATTAGCAACGGATTCAAAAATTCGTCTCTAAATTTAGAAACGGATGTTTTAAATCCGTCTCTAACTAATAGTTGGCCTTTTAGAAAAGGCATGTCAAGCAAATCGTAACACAAAATAGCAACGGATATAAAAAACCGTCACTAATTTAGCAACGGATTTAAAAATCCGTCCAAAATTTAGTGACAGATTTAAAATCCGTCACAAAATTAGCAATGGATTTGTAATCCGTCACTAAATTAGAAACAGATTAAAAAATCCGTCACTAATTTAGTGACGGATTAAATAGAAAAGGTGTGGAGTGTAACTCGTAACACATTTTAGTGACGGATTAACACAAATCCGTCACTAAATTAGCAATTGATTTATAATCCGTCACTAAATTAGTGACACATTTAAAATTTGTTGCTAATTTAGTGACGGATGAAAAAATCTGTTAATAAAATTAGATTCGGATTTTAAATCCTCCGTCACTAATTTAGTGATGGAAAAAAAATCCGCTGCTAAATTTTTTTTCGAAACGGATTTTAATTTTCCGTATCTAAATTAGGAACAGATGTATATGCGTCATTGAAATCCATCGCTATTCACTTGATTTTTTGTAGTGTGATTTTTATTTATTTAAATTATTTTCTATTTTTAGGGCATTTTTCTTAGTAAAAATGAATTTTTAGAATAATTTCTAAAGGTTTTTTCTAAGATTTTTCATTTTCATCTTATTCCTCTCATTTTTTTTATTTCGCCAATATTTTTAATAAGTTTTCTAATTTTTCTATGATTTTATATGATTTTTACAAGTTTGCGAAATTATTTTTTCAAAAATAAATAAATTCAGAAAGTTTGAGAATTATCCGGAATATTCTAGAAGAGTAACCATGTTTATCCACAAGTGGATAAAGGTTATTGGGTAGTAGATTAGATGCAAAAACAAGGATATTAATTCTCGAACGGAAAGATAGATAGAACAAATAATTAAGCACGCATCGCTGACGTGACCATCCAATTAGCAACCATGTAAGCCCATCCATATATATGGACGTACATACGGATTCCTATACCGTATATATGGTCCCTTGGACCGTCTATATGGATGTCACTACCGTATGTACGATTCTTTGGACCGTATATACGGTTGGGTTGATACTCGTCACTGTTTTGCTCATAACCTTTGATCTACAAGGAATTTTAAAGCGAGACAAAATGCATTAGAAATTAAAGATCGAGAGCTTTTAAACACTATATGTCATGCCTCAAATGAACCTCTACGTCAAAAGTTATATATTGTTGTATCTGTATTCCATATATCTTGTTTTACTTATCTTTTCACATATGCCAATAAATACATGCTCTCGGAGCTTAATCGAAGATCAACGAAAAAAAATTCAAAGAACGAATTCTCTTGTGTTTAAGGCAATTCAAAACTCTCAAAATTCTCTCTCACAAATCACTCATCAAAATCTAAGGCTCACAAATTCGTCGCTACATTCGGAGTCGTTTCTTTGTGAATCAAGGTACAAATTTTGGGGCTATTCAATTCAATTCTCTCTTTAATTTTTTTATTATTTTTTTTATTAACATTATAGTTTCGCCTTTTGAATTTCAATCATGTAAATTCATTAGTTTTTAATCGTTTTTGCTTTATCGCAATTGCTTTAATCGTAATTGTCAATGTTAACAATCTCTTTTTTTGTGATAAACGATTCAAGTCGAAGCAAAGTTTTTGATTAACTAACCTTTGTTTTCTCTTGTGATTGATAGCGAAGCAAGGTAAGTTTGATTTGAATATCTGAGTTTTCTATTATTCCAAACTAACCATCATCCTATATGTATGTTGATATTGTTTATTCATGAAATCACTTCTTTTTATTACTTAAACAAGACTTGAAATTGTCGAATCACATTAAATTCAGATTAATCGTGGCCAAATTGAATTTAAGCACTTTATTAATTTGATCAACTTGAAGTGATCACAATAATTAGGTTGATCGAATGAAATTACTATGAGACCGAGTAGAGGCCGCTACTTTCGGGCGAATTGGGTTAAAGATTCTTTTCGCAGCATGTCCCCGAACCCACAACTTGGTTAATGGATCAGACAGTGGGGCCATTAAATTGGCTCCAATTTTTTCATGCATCCGTGATTAACATTTATAGGCACGGAGGCGATTCCCTACTCGACAACACTACCTCAACGCACTCACTTGTGGGATCCAAGGCTTAAGTCCACGAACGAAATCGATGTAGGACAAGGCACAATAAGGGTAAATGCCTACGAAATGGCGACTTCACTGAGGATAGTCACCGTTAGGTGAAGTGGACAGACTTGAAAGTCTCGTAATTCCATCGATCTTTTTCTTTGAATTGTGCATATTGCATCTGGCCCATCCGAATAGGATCACACTTTAGGATCCGTGATCTCATATGGGTATGTTTTATGCTTACTTGAACATATGGCTAAGGAAAGACCTCTCCCACCCATGTCGCGTGTGTACGTGTTACTTGATGCGTGTACATAAGAGGTAACTTGGCCATACATCGCTAATTTCTAGTAGTGAAGTTTGGACCAAACTCTACTTTTAGGGAAAAAAAACTAGAAATAATGTATTATAACATGATTGCGGTCAAAAAGAAGAAATAGATTGGAGAGAAAATGTGTGAAAATGTGAAAAGTTTGGAAAAGTGGGGAACGTAAGGGAAGGTGGGTTAAAAGGCAAAAATGGACTGGAAAGATCGAGAGAGTATACCAAAATGGAATAAACAGAACGCACAAAATATAAAAAATCAACCCAATTAAAAAATTGCACAAAATATTAAAAATATGAGGGAGTATGTTAAGTTAGTTGGACTTTCTCATAGCATCTCAATGGTAAGTTAGAAACATAGTTGGATTGTCAATTCGGAACAACAGTTTAGTTACGGTTAGACCCAAAGAGTTTAGTTCAGTTCAATTCGGTTTAATGACAATTCAGTTTAATTCAATTTAGTTGGTAACAGTTTGGTTCAATTCAATTTGGCCAAGATAAGTTCAGTTCATTTCAATTTTGGGCGGATTGAAACAGTTCAGTTTAGTACAATTCATTTCAATGTAGTTAAAATAGAAGTTCAGTTCACTTTAGTTCGGTTTTGGTTGATAACAATTCAGTTCAATCCGATTGATCCGAAATCCAATTCAGTTCAGTTCAGTTTTGTTTGGTATCGGTTCAGCTCTATTAAGTTGAGTTTTTATTTAGTTCAGTTTAGTTTTGGTTGGTAACTTAGTATCGGTTCAATTCAATTCAATTTCATCACAATTCATTTAAGGTCAATTCAATTTTGGTTGGCATCAGTTCAGTTCAGTTGATCCTATATTCAATTCGGTTCAGATTGGCTTTGATTGATAACAGATGAATTCCATTCAATTGAATTGGGATCCTGTTCAGTTCTAGTCGATTGAAAGTGGGTTCGGCTAATGTTGATCCCGTTCAATTTAGCTCAGCTTGTTTTGAAGGAAGTTCATTTAAATCCAGTTTTAAAAAAACTAGTTAGGCTTGGACTTGTTTGGTAACGTTTTAGAAATATTCGTTCAGAATAAATGATGCCGGTATATTACACTTTTGTTCCAATTAGGTCCAAAATCTCATCGTGTGGGTTCACTATATGTTGTAGATCATGCATGTATTCACGATGAGAATGATTGAAGGTGGATTCTTATATCATGTTTTATAGGTGTCGTTGAGTTATGAGTTTTATGATATCAAAGTCAAATAATCAACTCCGTCTAAGTTAATTAATAGATCATGCATGTATCCACGATGAGAATGATTGAAGGTGAGTTCATACATAAAATTTTATAGATGACATTGAGTTATGAGTATAAGATATCAAAGTCAACTAATTAACTCCGACTAAGTTAAATAATAGTGCATAACATGTTAATTAATAAACTCCATATAAGATCAAAGTCAACTCCATATGATATCAAAGACAGTTATTATGATGTTTTACGACAATTCCTCTCTTAAGGAGATAGATGATTGTATCAACAATCTAATAACAATAGAGTTTCATACATTTAGTACGGAAGAACAGATGTGGTAGGTTATAGTTGATTTATTGGTTGATATCTTAATGTCTACTTTTATATGATGATTGAAGAAGCAAGAGTATCTAATTTGATTAGTCTTAGGATGATGTTTCTAATAGCAATCATTAACTTAATTACATTGTTTTGCTAAAAGATGTTTAATACGACTTGTAACAGTTCCCTTTATGTTATTCTGATGGAGTTCTCGATTGAGGGACTTTCGTATAAAGAAAGGATTAGATTCGAAGACTGATTAAGAATTCTCAATTATTGTACAATTACAATAAGTGCGTGTTGTTTTCGCAACCTTGTTTTAAAACCATATAAACCATGTCTCAATGTGTAGATTACATTGCCAGTTTGTVCCTAAAACCCTGTCTGGTTTTCATGATTACAAGAGTTCCATATGTATATAATCATACAAATATCTTACCTTGTCTGAAGAGTATACTAAGCATGTCAAAAGGTATAAATTAGATTGTTAGATGATGTTTCAAACCTTGTCAAATTTTTTGTACGACCCATAACTAAACTGGTTAACTGAAGTCCCATATGAGTCTGATTATTTCAGCTTGATAAATCGATCATAACAATCGAATTATTTCAATTTCATAAATAATTATTTCAAAGATTATTTTTTTCGGGTGTAATTTTGTACACTTTCAATTTGAATATAGAATTATATAAATACCAATAACATTATAACATACATTAAATAAATCATATAATAAGAAATAAAATTGTTTTTTAAAACAAGAAGTTTATTTAGAAATCATTAAATCAATAAATAAGTTATGTTTTTAAAACAAAATGATTAATTTGCAAAAAAAAAAAAAAAAAAAAACAAATGATTAATAAGTTATGTTCGAACATGCTCTCAGCCTCTCACACTAAGGGCATGTGCAATAACAAATAAATTGTCAAATTAGCTTACATTGCCACATAAGAATTTTACTATCTTTTATTTCAAGCTACTTTATATCTCAATGGTTAGCTAATTGTTAAACTAGCTTACCATTAAAACATGTTCCACTTGTCTATACTTACTTGTGGGAAAGCTACTAATATTTAATGTTGTTGCTTAGTTTTCTTCCTAAGCAAATTAGCTTGGCCAAGCTAATTTGAAAAGTCAAGATAATTGTTCAATTCCATTCCAATGGTTAAGCAAGTATCTAGGGACTTTTGGAATTTGCAAGCTAATCCCTAGCTACAACCATTGCACATGCCCTAAAGTTAAATTCATAGCCAAGCTGGCAATCGTGTTATCATCTCCTTAACCAATAAAATCACACCATGTCTTTTCTATATAAACAAAACCTCAGCATCTCCGTCTATCCTTCATTAACAGCATTTCGATCACCACCAACAATAATCCCTCAAATTCTTCTCTCCCCTACAAGTCAAAACTCACACACTTTCTTTTCATTCTTACCAATCGAAGATAAAATAACATTGAAGAAAGGCAAGAAACCTAGAAAAATAAATAATTTGAACAATAACATTGAATAAACACCAAATTTCAAACAGAAAAAATAATAATTGAAGAAACCCCAAAATTTCAAACAGAAAAAGTAATAATTGAAGAAACCAGTTTTTGTAAAAATTCTAAAATTCGAACCGACATTTGAGACATTGAAATGGAAACATCAAAACTTCAAACCAAACGCATTAAAAAAATTCAAAAATTGAACAAAAAAATTCAAAAAAATCGCACAACAGTAAACTTGAAAAAAATGAAAAAGAATTGAAGATATATCAACAAAACATGAAAATTAATAAAATCAAACAATTATAGAAAACAAAATCACAAGAAACTATAAACTCATGAAGCCCAAAAAATCACAAGAACAAACATACCCTAAAAATCAAACCCTTCATAACTTAACAAAATTGGTATCAAAATGTCCACAATAATGCCATGATTATTAAAACAGTATTGCAATTTTTTTACAGAG
The DNA here is from genome assembly GCA_008642245.1 of Bassia scoparia. Classification (NCBI taxonomy): domain Eukaryota; kingdom Viridiplantae; phylum Streptophyta; class Magnoliopsida; order Caryophyllales; family Amaranthaceae; genus Bassia; species Bassia scoparia. The sequence goes on along the minus strand of SNQN01002591.1, from coordinate 43,726 downwards.
TGAAATCCAAAAGATCTAAAGAAAAATGAAAATGGTGAAGAGAAAGTAGTTGCAGAGAAAAATAAAAAATGAAGGAAAAGACAGAAGTCTTATGTCGGCAATTAGTAATTTAGTACTCCCTCCGTTTTTTTACATGTTGCATATAATTATGGAACGGTTTTTAAGAGTTGATTAAGTTGAATAAAATAGTTGAGTAAGTTGGGTAAAAAGTTGAATAAGTTAGGTAAAAGAGTAAATGTGTGAATGAAATTTTATAGGAAATAGTAATTTTGGGTGAAAAGATTGGGTAAAGTAATGAAAGTTGACTTTAGAAAGGGGTAAGTCATTAATGTTAGAGTAAATAAATAAAGTAGGTAAAATGTGAAAAAGTTATTTTTATATTGGTTTGGAACAACTATTTAAAAATATCCCAAAATAGAAACTGGAACAACTAAAAAAACGGAGAGAGTATTAAAAGAAGATTAATAATTTTTCAAGAATAAAATGTTGAGCTGAGTATAGAAAATTTTGCAATTTATAAGTAAATGTTAGGGTATTATCATTATGTCAGCACTAATTTATGCATTTCGCAATTTGGTATAACTATTTTTCATTTAATATTTTTCAGAGGGGTTTCATTTATTAATGTAAATGTAACCTTGTTCTTATTTTTTATTTTGATATTGGCTTGTTGTTTTTTAAAGGCTAGGAGCCTAGGACTATACAAATATTAAAAACCATATTATGTTGCTTACAAGTTTTAGTTTATTTTTGTTCAGATTATTTCAGTTCAATTTCAGTTTATTTTAATTCGGTCTAGTTCGGTTTCAGTTGATTACAGTTCATTTTCAATTAATTTCACTTTAGTTAAGTTCAGTTTCAATTAACTCCAATTCAGTTAATCTAATTTTCAGCTAATCTCAGTTCAATTAATTTAAGTTTCATTTTTATATTAACAGTTAATTTCAGTTTTCAAATAATTAATTTCAGTTTCAGTTTGTTCTGTTCAATTATAGTTATCAGTTAAGTTCAGTTATAGTTCATTTCAATTTAGTTAAGTTCAATTACAATTCATTTTAGTTCAGTTAATTCAATTAAATATACAGTTATTTCAGTTTAATAATCAACTTCATAACCAAATTGACAGCCCTAATTGTCATCACTCATGACAAACCTTCAAAATGGACTTGGGCATCTCCTAAATTAAGTTTTAACCTGGGCCTACTATATATTGTACTTAACACATAATTTATATAAAACATGCATGTCCACGTAAAACTAACATTTGTTTTTCAGAAAGTTATGTACCGTGTACTTTGACTCTCTTTTTACGAGACTCTTGTCTCTTCGACTCTTCATACTCGGTCAAAGTAAGGGCATCTATAGGCGAGGAAGTCTTGGTCCAACCCTGCATAGGGACAAAATTCGTCGGTCAAATATTATTTTAATATTTCTTGTTTAAAAATAATGTTTAATGAAAATGAAAATAACAGGGGGATAAATGGATGGGTAAATTTTTTAGGCGGGAAATTCAGGCCTCGAAGTAGATGCTACTGTTGTACTATTATTGAAGCTTGAACCCTAAATTGAACTATTCATGTTCATTTCTCTTCTCCTTTGTGATATGTGAAGAAATTCCTTTTCAAAACTAAGAATTCCAAAAATAATCCTTTGAATTCAATGTTCATCTTCCCTTTTGACATTGAGAATTCTAGTAGAATTGGTTAAGGAAGTAATTAAGGTAATGTTTAGAATTGCTAATTTTTATGTTTTATTTTGTCTGTAATTAATTGTGTTATGATTAGTGAGTGGAATGTTTGACAAAATTGAATGCTTTTAATGTTGTACATTCGCATTTAACGCTAGGTCTGTAAGGAATGTACTGTAAATGGAGGCAGTGAGAAACATTATGCATTTAATGTGGGCGTGTATTTAATGCTATATTTCGTATTTGATATAAATTTAGTGAGTAGTGTTGTTGTTGCTGCTGCTGTATGTAATTCGTTCATTTGATGTGTACATTTTAATTAAATTTAGTGAGTCGCCATGTTAATTTATATATTTCCCATATTTATACGCAGTTTGTTGGAAATTTTTTTTGTAGGTTGACACGGATGTAGTGCCCAATGACTTGTCAAATAAAAGTATCTTAATAGGCGTTAGTGATGATGAGTTGGATGTTGTGCCTGTTGTTGTAGTCAGTCCGGTTGAGTCGTCGTTGGTCAATGCTGTAGAAGCAGTAGATTTTTGTCATGAAGTTGTTGATGTTGAAAGTGTTGGCAACCGTGAGGTTGTTGTTGGTGCAAGCAACGAAGATGTTGTTTTGCGTAATGATCTAATTTCACCTCCTGCAGTTGGGATGAAGTTTTCAATGTGGCATGAGGTGGAATGCTATTTTAGAAATTATGCAAAGAAAAAGGGTTTTGGTATTGTTAGGGGTTCCTCTTACAAGAGGTTCCTTGTTAGCAAATACATTAATTAACGAGAAGAGGAATTACAGTTTTCATTGTGAATGTTTTGGGAAGGACACTAGGGTAAGGTTGTATTATTGCAAAGTGCAAAACCACTCGATTACCAAGAAGGGTGCTAAATTTGTGACGAGAGCATCGAAGAAAGTGAATTGCACTATGAAGGTTTACACTAGCAGAACAACAAATGGTTTATGGGAGATAAGGACTAATGTTGTATTAGATCATGTTGGTCATTCCCCCACCCCTAAGAGTTCGAGTTTTGTTATCATGTTTAGGCAAGAACAAATCACCCTTGCCATTAAGAGGAGAATGTCCATTAACAAGGCTGTCGGCATTCGTATGCCAAACGTTCTTCAGTCCTTAGCAGTAGAGAGGAATGGGCTTGATAAGACGACCTTCATGGAAAAATATTTGCGTAATGTTGAGGCGAAGGAGAAGAGGATGAAAGTGGAAGCTGAGGGTGGTGATGCTAATAATGCCATGGTAAACTATTTTAACAGGATGATGGAAGACAATGACAAGTTCTATCATGCGGAAAGGGTTGTTGCTACAGATACTCTCAAAGATGTAATATAATTGTTCCCCAAAATATATTTATATTTCTTTCATTTAATCTGAATCTTTTCCCTTCCTTTTTTTCATACGTGAATTTGAATTTATGAGTGTTATTGTTAATTTGTATAATCTCCTACTTTGCTTTATTTTTTTTTGACTGGATTGTCCTACTTTTTTTTGCTTGATAATTTGTGTTGTTGAAAATGATATCTGATGCATGAGTGATTTTTTTTTTTATTTTCTTTGCAGCTATGAAGAATTGAAACTGTTTCAATTTCCCATTGGAGATGGCGAGATGCAAAGAATAATTACATTTTAAGCTTTTATTAGAAAATAAGTTATTGTAATTTTTTTATTTTAGTGTGACATACAGTACATTGGATAGTAATTTTTCATGGTAAAGGAATGTGATATTTATATTGTATGATTCTTTTTAATATTTTATAATTGCATTAAGTTTTGAATTGGTAATTGCAATAGCACGTGATTGAGTGAGAGGTAAAAGGACACTAGTGTACAACCACAATAGTAGGCCTGCAAGTCTGCAACCTTGCATGCATTTGCTTTTTTTAAAAAAAATATATAAAACGTAAGAGACCGGTTGTTTAAAACAGGTCTCTTACGTAGATCAAAGAGACCGGTTTTGACACAAAAACTGGTCTCTTTGATCCACCTAAGAGACCGGTTCTTCTACAAATACAGTCTCTTCTGTTGTCATTTAAGAGACCGGTTTTTACATAACCGGTCTCTTTTCTTGCCTTAAGAGACCGCAATGACTAACCGGTCTCTAATCCTAAGAGCCCTATGAGCTAGAGACCGGTTGTAATGCGGTCTCTATGGCCATTTTTGACCGGTTTCTTTGGGCTTTTTTGTAGTAGTGAATGTGGGTTGATGCTAGGAGTAGGGAAGCCTACAAAGAGTTTTCGGATGTTGTTTGTTTTGATACTACGTACATTACGAACAAATATGAACTTCCCTTTGCTATGTTTGTTGGCGTTAATAGCATGGGCAAAGAATATTGTTTGGTTGCGCCTTACTTTTACACAAAAACACCGAGACATTTAAGTGGTTATTTCGTACTTGGTTGTCTTGTATGATAGCTGGTGGTGCTGATGTTCCGGTTGGATTTTTGAATGACCAGTGTGCCTCCATGAGGAAAGCTCTAGCAAAAGAGATGCCTCATACAAGGCACCGTTGGTGTTTGTTGCACATATTAAAGAAGTTTGAGACAAAGCTTGGATCATATAGTAGTTCTGAAGAAGTTCTTTTGCTTCCTTTCATTGAATGTAGATGTTTGCAACTGATTTGAGTAGATTAAGTTAAGAAATGAGCAATTTCTATGGTATTATAGCTTGTTGGCCTGCGAAGTTACTCATGAGGAGATTGTACCTTCTCCTGGTGAGTAACTCTGACATTGTACCCACCATCAATAGTACTGTACTTTAAAATTTGTAATTATTTCATGCTCTCATGCATGTGTGACGTGGCATGCTGATATATCTTCTGCATCCTCTTTATCAGGTTCCCAGAAGGATGAACAAGGGAGGCTAGGTATATTAACCCTGAATTCCTTTGTCTTTATAATCTATATATTTTACTCTGATATTTCGAGCGTCTCAAGGGTTCAGATCTCTCGCCATTAGTTGCATAGTCAGGCATGTATGAAGAACCGAAGATAAAAGATAGAAGCGTCGTGTAGTTGCTTTATTACTAACAAATTAAATTGCTTAATCATTGCTGGTTATAAAATTTTATTTAGTAATAGTGGAATTTAGTAAAATAAGTAATATGAAAAATTAGTGTTATGTAATGTATTTTAGTCTCTGGTACTCATATGCATTGGACCATGACCATGTTAGTTTTCTTAGGTTGACATTCTAATTTGCGCTGAAAAATTAGTGCTGAAGAGTTATATTCTAATTTGCTATTCTGTTCAGGTTTTGAATAGGCTAACATTGTTTCCTTTAATATATAAAGAAACGAAACCAACAATTGCTATGGATTCCTTGCCCCATTTGTTTAACATATTGTTATGACAAACACAATGTGATGAACTGATGAATATGGTCAATGTAATCATACTTGCCTATTAAAAATAGATTGTATGGGGTGTGCTTTTCTGTTTTCATACCTGTTAGGTTTGGTTAAACATCCTTTGCTTCAATTTTTATACTTGTCATTCTCATTCCAATTTTCTGCATTTGGCAACAATGTGATTGCAGAAAGTATATTTGTTAGTTTTCCACCACTTTCAGGATAGCAGTATGCAGTGTAGCAACTTTCAAGATAGTAGAAAGGATAACAATTTCAAGTGTTTATGCAGGATAGCAGTATCCTTAAACATGGTGTGTACAAATTTAGTATGAGCTGGAAAATTAAAGGAATTTGATAACAAGAATAGGGATAGATGGAAATATCCAGTGGATCATCCATCGATCCAGTTCACCCGCTTAAATGGATAGATGAAAAACATGGTTTATATGGATAAAAGGCGGGTGGTGGATTAACGGATGCGGGTGAAATTTTTTCACCCATCACCCGATCCATCAACCATATATATATATA
>SNQN01002590.1:61238-71877 GCA_008642245.1 Bassia scoparia | reverse complement strand
CCTAGAACTAATCTTCATATTCTTCAACATCTTCAAAGCTTGCCCTTGATCTTCTTTTCAACTTGGAATGTTTACGAGATTAACTCGAAGGACCTTCTTGCTCAGAGAGTTGGAAAAACCTGTATGCTAAACACATAGAACAATTTTAGTACTCCGTATTTCGTTTAACTTCAGTTTTAGTTATCTCGAAGGACCTTCTTGCTCAGAGAGTTGGAAAAACCTGTATGCTAAACACATAGAACAATTTGAACATATAACTTGTTAGCATACATGTCACTTTCTTTCAAGTGACCAAAAACAGTTTTCTCAGCTGTTCAGACCAGATGTATTCATCCGACCAATGTGCCTTTTCTTGCAACTGTTTGTCATCACTCAAAACACTAACGGACTCAACAAAGTGCATATGAGATTCAATAGTGATATGACATCTTGCACAAGTTGCGTCAAAATTTCAAATTTTTTGGGCCAGCTTATCTGAGGATGCAAGCTTGAATAGACTAGACTATAAGCATCATTCATATTATTTCCCCTTTTGTCATTATCTAAAAGGATATTATTTCCACACATTAGTTTTATGTAATCATATATGCACACATAGAGCTATTTGTCACACTTACTACCATAATGGTTAAACACTTGTTGTTCCTTAGAAGACTTAAGGTACTCAATTTTCAAACAAGAAATTCCTTTTGCTTTACATTTATCAATCGTGATCCTTTTGCTTTAACCACCAATCTTACTTGAAATTCCATGAGGAACAAACAAATTAGTGCAGCTTGAAAAGTTTGTAAGTGATTAATCAAGCTTTTCCAATGTTGTGTCATAGTTCATTTCTTGTTTCACATCACATATATGAGCGAGTAATAATTTTCAAATGACATTTTTTTTTTCAAAAAACACCTTTTAAAAACATTTTCTTGTTAGAAAACACCTTTTAAAATATTTTATGCGAAAAGGTACCTCAAAACAAAAAAACTTTGTTGCAAGACACCTTCTGATCAGAATCCATTGTTGACTCGATTTCTCGGGCATTGACTGCTTAAAATGTATTTTTTACACTGTTAATATCTATTGCACTCTAATTACTTGTTTCCCTCTTGTTTCCCATTTACCTACTTTATTTTTCTTTTTCTCTTGAAAATCATTCATCATCATCATCATCATCAATTATCAATTTATCATACCATCACAACAACAATCATCAATCATCGTTCATCATATCAAACAACAACCCAAACCCACCCCATGCCATCAGCCAACCACCCCGCTATAACTACAAGCATTGTTCATTCAACCACAATCAATGGAAGCCACCCTCGCCCAACTCGAAACCGAACCACCACCCTCTTAATCGAGTTTCCATCTATACTCAATTCAAACTACTCACTGCACACCCAATTCGAACCACCCATAACCCAAGTCGAACAACACATCACTCACAACCCCAACATTCAAAGCTAATCCATCCTCCAACCAACACTAGCATCAAACTGCGATTATTATACCACCATCACTAACCTTTGAAATCAACACCACAAACCTTCAAGACTTCCACCTTCGAACTCGCCGCCCACCAAACTTCGAAATCATTTCCTACTTGTGAAATAGCAACCTTCAAAACCAATTGTGGTGAATTTGTTTGATTATGTTGAGTTAAATCGATTGTTGTGGTTGTTTGAATTGGTCGATGTAAATGGGTGGTTTGAGTTAGGATTTGATTCTGATGTAAATGGTAGTGGTCGCTGAAATTGGGCTTCGATTTTGATGACAATGGTGGTGATTGTGTGGGCTGCCATTGACGGTGGTAAGTGGTTTGCAGTAGAGTAGTGTGGTGATGGAGGTGTGGATTTGTTGGGGTGTGTGGAGGTGGTGTGATTGCTATAAGTAGAGGAAATTAGGTTTTGTAGGTAAGTAGAACATTGGAGGGAAAAAAAGGGAGTGCAAACGAAGAATTGGAGTGCAAATAATATTTCAAATGAAGTTAATGCCTGAATATTCTAGTCAACACCGGAATATGTCTACTAGGTGTCTTGCAACAAAGTTTTTTGTTTGAGGTACTGTAGATACCTAAATTTTTTCCTCCATAAAGGCCTATGATATAATTATATACCACATTGCAATTGGTCTAATTCTAAAGAACAACCGGCTCAAACAATGCTCTAGAATCTTGATTTGCAAAGCCAGAGCACCTATTCTTGCGTAAAGCAACCTTAAAAATAATTTTTAATTTCAAAATAATTTTTAATTTCTTTTATTTATTTTTAGAAATTTTTCTAGAATTTTTCAGAATTTTTCTTGATTTTTCTAAGCACTTTTAATTTAATTAATTTTTCAATAATTAATTAAACTATCAAACTAGCTTCAAAAATTACGAAATTTTAACACAATGCATTATATTTTTCAAGGAATGTTTACATATTTTTTTCCATATTTTTCAATTTGTGGATAAATATGTATGAATTTCTTGAGCAAAACGCGTAACCGAGCAAAAAAGCGTGTTCCGGAAGCTTCCGAAACCTTCCAAGCTCGTGGCTTTCTCCCCAAGGATGTCCACATTCATCATATAGCTTCTAATGCAAGATTCACACTTGTACAAACAAGAAATATATTTTTTTCCAAAATAACTAAGCGAAAAACGTAAGAAAATAAAGCAATTTTTGGCAACAACTTGGGCGTAATTACGCCCACTTTGGGCGCTATTACGCCCCCATCACATGATGCCACGTGAAAGAGTCCTATAAATAGGACCTTTTGGCTTCCGTTTCATACAATTCGGAGTTATAAGAAATCCTTGGCGACATTTTCTCTAAAAACACTCCAAAAACACTTCAATTTCAATTTCAATTCAATTCTAAAAACTCTTTCAAAATTCTTAACACATTCAATACAAGAGATTAAGGCATTCAAGAGTTGTTTTCGACCACGCTTTGTTGGTATAATCTATGAGGCCCCAAAACTAGAGGTGATCAACATTAGCCCAGCCCGCCCGCAAAAAGTGAGGGCTTTGGGCAACTAAAAACATCAATTTTTAGTTCAAAAGCTCGGCCCAGCCCGCATAAGCCCGCAAAGCCCACACTTTTGGGTGGGTTTTGACTATACTTTTTATATACAAGCCCGGCCCGGCCCGGCCATTTGATCACCTCTACCCAAAACTCATAGAACTCATCCATTTCTTTTTTGTTTATTTCTTTTCAATCACTATTAATCATGCAATATTGACTAATAAACTATTAGAAATCAATCAAAATGTAAATAATTTGTCTTTTCTTTGTTTTCAATTCGATTTCAATATAATTGTCATTACTAACTTTTTCTTTGATTTTCTCATGTTAATAACAATTAACAAGGCGATTCGATTTCAATCTAACTATTGTTTTCTTTGTCTTATCTTGGAAAGCGATTCAAGGTAAGGCTTCTTCTTCCTTCATGTATATCCTTAATCTTGTTCTTGTATATATTCTTCAATCACCAATATTTCTTGTTAATTAAAGACCTATTAATTGCTTGTCACGACTAATAAGATAATCATGGACAAACGGTTTAGGATAGATCCTTGAATCTTGACCTAATTCAAAGTGACAACAATTAATAGTCTTTACATGCATTAATCAACTCGCCTAATAACTACTAAGGACTAATACAGACATATGTGTTGTTCAATGTTACAATTGGTGAATTTGCAATGAGACCGAGTAGAGGTCGCAAGATGCGAGGGGGGGGGGGGTGTTGTGTACTACTTTGCCCTTACCCTAGTCCCCTAACCTAGATTTGGTGCACGATCTAACATGGAGTCCTTCGCCTTGCTTTATGCAATTATAGGCAAGGCTTAAAATGAGTTCCGCAGCTTCCCGAAAAAAGTGCGATGGCGACTTCCTCTATTTGATTTCGAGTTTCTATGACCCTCAATGCCAAGCATACTCACACTATGCAAATTAGAAAGAATTCAATTCTTCGGAATACGGTGTCATACTGAGACTGTACCCCGCGGGGTAGAGGGACCGGACCCAGTCCGGCCCGGTGACACCCCACACCCGTACATGTATCTTTTTCGCATAAAATATTTTAAAGGGTGTTTTGTAGATAGAAAATGTTTTTAAAAGGTGTTTTTTGGCAATAAAGTCTTTTCAAATTGATTTTGAGGAAATAAATAAAAATTTGACTATGTTTCCACTTTCAATGATGTTTTTTTTTTCTTGAAAAGGTGTCAATACAAGCTATAATGATCATCCTAGACTAACATAATCATGTAGTACATATGAAGACAAAACATACTCACGTATATAACATTCTATCATCACATATATAAATACAACTTGATCGTTCCTTCCTTTCATATTTTTTCCCCTGAGTTCCTTAACATTTCCCAACATATTGAATTTACAAGGAGTTCCACAATACAATTCCTCTAAAAAAATTATGAATGACCATAATAGCTTTTGCTACTAACTTGTTCCTTAGTTTCCTCAACACATGTATATATTTACCTTTCAAGAACTCTTCATAAATCATTGAACCATAACAGGAGATGGGTTTTTAATTCTTTCACTAGTGTTTTTAGCCCGGCACTACTCGGGTCTTATACATGATTATATGCTAATAACTTAGGAGTTTAGAGTTTTATTATTGTGCAAATTAAAAAATTCACAATATTTCTGTAATTCATTAGGAAGAACGAAACTTTAATTTGATTCCTCTCGTTTTCATTATATGTTAATGTTACATCATACAAAAGTACAATACGCATACAAGAGTCGCCTTACATTGTATAAAAAGGGAATTGATATCAAAGTAGTGATTATAAAAATATATTCTATGCAGTAATAATTAATACTCATACAATAAATAATATAAGGAGTACTCATAAAAAATAAATTATAATTAACGTTTAAACTAGTTACATTCTTTGCCAAAAACTTGTTACTATTTTAGGAACCACCAAACTAATTAAATCCACTTGGAAACCAACTTGATTAGGGGCTTGGAAAAAAGAAAGAGAAAAAAAGAGTATAATCGAAACTCTTTGATCAACTCCAACTGGTTTAAAAAATGCATTGAGATAGATATTAGCAAAAAGTTAAATATAATGAAACTCCTTACAACGTAGTTTTTCAAACTATCATGAATATTAATATAGTGTGAATAAAACTTTTAAAAAATAAAAATAAATTATCGTGAACCTGAACAATAAACTATAAAATGTTACTAAAGATAACACTAAAAACTTTAATAATTGCAACTGTATCCACATTTAGCAAATAAAAGGAAAATATATTCCATATTTTTTAGAAGAAAGTATGAGTAGGATAATACGTACAATCGGTACAAACTACTCCAATATGTAACTACACAACTAAATGTGGTTCTCAAAAGGCATAAAATACAAAAGAAACAAAGCAACAATGTGGAAATGAATTTGCTGTCAACAATCAATGAATACTAAAATATGACAAACATCAAACACCAAACGTTAGTAGAAAGGTTTCAAATTTGAGGGGGAAAATAAGGGAAATTTTTTATTGAGTTTTGTTGGGTGAATTGTAGATATCGTGGTATTGCAAAAGACATAATTTCTACAAGTCACTAACATGATTGCTATTTAAGGGCGAGTGTCAAGAGAATGCAAGTTAAATCCTAATATTCCTACATGATTAATCAAGAATAAAAAAAACATACGGTTTACATAAAATAAATTAAATAAAACTTGTGAATTGAAAATTACATTCAATAAATTTTAAATAAGAAATTTACATACTTATTGGAATATGTAGTGAATATTAGAATATACATCTAAATATTGATCGTTTCCTTCACTATTTTTAGGATAATTAACCAATAAGCAAAAAAAATCAAGCACACTAAGTTAATTATTAAGTAAAAGTTTGTAAATCAAAACATACCAAACTCTAATGAAACCAAAAATTATAAATATTAGGGGGAAATTATAATTGATTGTAAACAACATGAAAAGGAAGCTTACCAAATTTGTGGTAGATCCAGAACCTATTTGTAAAGATAAAATTAAGAATTGTTATTAAAATATATGTTATAATATAAGAGAAATACGGGAGTAAGAAATTTACAGGGAAAAAAAATTTGATACCAATCTTGTGGTTAAAAAGATCAAAGCGTGCTTCATTTTCCTTCCTCTGCTTCACATGTGTTTTCTTTTTTAAACTACTTGATATGTTAGCTAGTAAATAGTGTAGTTTTATTTTTATTTCTTATGGGAGGAATGAATGAAAGGTTTCAGGGAGCTTTAATTTATTTTTAAGGAGGAGATGAATAGGTTTTCAATTTAATTAGAATTATGTTGAGATGAGCAGGAAAATGCATGGGTTAATTGAAGACTGCACAATGGTTAGAAACTTAAAAAAAAATGAAAAAGGGAGTTCATGAAGAAAGTGCACATAGATTGATTAGGAATGCAAAACAAGAAGAGATGACAATGGAATGAATGGGGGTTTGTTTTTTTTATAGAACTAGTATTTTGGCCCGACGTTGCCGGGTCATACGATTTCCTTTTATTTAACTCATGTCGATTCAATGATTTCATTGTTTTTTATATATGTGAAATGTGATGTCATATACGAAATTGCGATCGTAAAAATACTGAGTAATTTTGAAACTAATAGGAGAACATATTATATTTCTTTGTTTCATAATTTTCCACCGCATTTGAATTTTTTCTTTCCACTAACTTCTCAATGTAGATAAAATCTTTATAGATATCAACATGCAGATAGAATCATCTCATATTATTTTGTTTGTACTTTAAAGAATAAGGGACGCAATGAAATTATTTAAATTATTGTTTAAATCAACAAAACTAATCCTTACGTAAAAAAAACTAACTAATACTTCGTTAGATTATGGTTAAAAGCTTTTTAAAGTGTTTAAATTTTTTGGTTAAAATCAAAAAAAAATAAAGGAATATTGAAAACTAAATAGCGATATATTAAGTGCGCTTTAAAATAGAACAATATATTTTTTTAAATAATTGTTAAACACTAAATGATGTTTGGTTTGAGTTGGTATAAATTATTAATTGTGTCATATACTCTTGAGTTTGAACCTTACTATAAACATATTTTTTATTGAAAACTAAATCAATAACCCTATGTGGCGCTGCAAATTGGAATAATGACAGGCGCACACATGGCACAATTCTCGAGAAAGCTAAGCGTCCATGTGGCGCAAGTAAAAGGGTTTGAGGGCACTGGCGCTTTGACGGTGTTTAGCAAACTTTAATAAGATTTGTAGATGTACGTTTGAATACAAGGTATTAAGTAGGAAGATGAAATAGAAGAAACTATACACATATTAAAAGGTTGGCGGAGCACATCCTATGAGACACATAAGTGTAAGGAATATTGGGTATATCATTGTAATTCATGTATGGTAATAATAACATTCCTTAAAACGAGATTCGGCCCCAAGGTACAAAATATTTATGGCTGATCATTACCCGAAGGTTAACATCCTCCACAAAACTTTTGCTCAAGAGAGAATAGAAGATTATGGATCATCAAATTCTTCTCTACCCATATAGAGAGCAACATCTATTTATTTAAGAAAACATTGTAACCAATACAAGAAGGTTACAATCTCTTAACACTTAACATTACAAGATATCGTAACCTACATATAATGTAAGATATCGTCAGTTTAGCTCATAATGTGAGGGGGGTTACTAGTTACACTCACATGGAATTCTAAGAGATTTCATTAAATATTGTTAATTAGGCTTTTAAATTGTTCATAAAAATATTTTTATAGTAAGGTTCGAACTGAAGTCTATTTTATAATTACATGTTCTTCCACCTCAACCAATACATTATTTAGTTTTTAATCATATTTAAAACATTTGTTCTATAGTTAAGCGACTTAATAATATCACTCCTTAGTTTCTTCGTAATTTTTTAGATTCAACATGTAATTTTATTTTAAATTTTTTTGTAGAAATTTTAGCACTAATCTAGACGAATTATTAATTTTATTGTTTTAACATAATTTTAATGATTGTGCATCATTATTTTTTGAGGCACAAACAAAAGGGATGATATTATATTCTATAAAAATACTTTCAATCCCTCCCAACTATTTAACATTTGACAAAAAGTTATATTTTAACATTCATCTATACGAAACACTCCGTATTAATATTATTGATAAATGTTTTATAATCGTTATGATAATTTTTTGTGGTAATGTATTATAATGTGAATGGGGTCAAAAAGTAAAAATAGATTGGAGATAAAGTGTACCAAAATGGAATAAAAGACAAGCACAAAATATTAAAAATTAGCTCAATGAGGAAATTGTACAAAATATTGACAAGGATAAAACTTAACAAGGCAAGATCTAATTCACATCATGCATTGCAAAAATCGCATTAAGTAATGCATTTAAATTAAAAGGTCACTCATACAACCTTTTAATTATGGAAATTACGAATAAGAAACAGATACCTTACAAAATTTCACCATGCAAAAAGTTTTCTTTTAAGTTCCAGATTAATTGGACTTACCTACGAGTTCCAGAAGCACTAGTTACATCCTTTGATGGACTCACTTCTAACTTGAGTTCCTTTGGTAATGATCGTTTCTTCTCATCAATTTTTCCTCATACATGACTTTACCGTAGGCCAAATCAATAATTTTTATTTTGCTTTTCACTTGTTACATGAATTCGGCCATGAATGAAGTTGTGTTCCCTATTAGAACTACTCAAGATCTTTAATGTTTCCAACATGTGCAGGTGAATATTAGCATATTTTGTTAATCTCTAGAACCCCCTTCTTCCATTTCATGAACTTGTTCCTTAGGGGTTCGTTCCTAAAAAGGAAGAACATGAACTGTTCCTTCATTTTGGGTAATCTTAATTAAAAATATAGGGAAATTCCCTTTGGTAGGCACCAGTTTTCGCGAAATCTCTTTGGTAGGTATGAGTTTTGGTGGGGTGTCTCAATCGTAAGTAAAATAAGAAATATTCCGTTAAAATTACCTCTTTCCCCACCCCACTCTACTCCTCCTCCACCACCAGCAACTCCAGCTATCGCCCCTCAAACAACCTCCCCCACCCAACCTCTGCCCCTCAAACCTCCTCCCCCACCTAGAACTCCATCCCTACTCACGACCCTATCTCCCTGCACAAACTTGATTTTCTCCTTCATTCTCCCACTCAAACTCACTCACTCTTTCAATCAAAACTCAGTCACAAATTTCATTTCACTCGGATCTCTCACTCCAATTCATTCCAAGCACAAAATCAATGCTAATTTTCGAATTTATTTTCAAATTTTTTGGGTTTCTTGCGAGGAATATTTTGCAATTTCGGGGCTGTTTTTTGCTCGAATTAGTGCAATTATGTTCGAGAATCATTGGCCACAACTTTACTATTAAAATTCAACTTGTTCTTGCTCGATTTTTTTATTTTAGATCGAAATTTTGTTGTTTCGCTTTGGAATTCAAATTTTTGAGTTCGAAAATTAAGTTTGAGTTCTAATTTCAAAATTCTAGTTTGTTTTGTTGCAAATTTCATTCGAATAATCTGCATGATGTTTGTTCATAGGTTCGAATCTGGAAATTTTGCTCCAAATTCTGATGTTTCAATGAGAAAATCGTATTTTGCTGTTCAAGAAGAAGAATTTCGAGTTTGAAAAGCTGATTTTGCAGTTCAAAACTTGTGTTCTTGAACAAAAATTTCGAGGAAGTTTGGGTCGAAATTCTGGTTCGAAATTGGGTGTTGGTTTGCAATTGATGCTAGTTCGGAGCAGCGGCGTGGAGGGAAACATTGGGTGGTGGCGATGATGATATGGAAGGGTGTGAGGGCAGCGTTGGGCAGTTGGGGTTTTAACAGCCAAAACCTTACTTTACTTAAGATTGAGACACCCAGCCAAAACTTGTACCTATCAAATGGACAAAAAAAAAAACTCGTACCTACCAAAGGAATTTCGCGAAAACTGGTGCATACCAAAGGAATTTCCCAAAAATATATATTATGTAAAACAAATCCAAGGAAAAAACTTTGTGTATTTAAAAGTGTAAGTAGGCTAGTTAGTAGGTTTGTTCATGTTATAATTTTATTTTTTTACAAAATTTGAAAATAAATATATTTCCATTTTTTTTATGAGTGTTATATTTTTTCTTTCACGAACTCTAATGCAATTTAAGGGTAGAAGAGAAATATAGAGAAAAAATAAAACGAGACCCATGTGATTAGAGAAAGATAAAAATAAACTATTGACAAAAGAGGAAAGTATAATATCCAATTTTAAATTTCATTTTGAGGAAAGCATAACATTTTAATAAAAAGATGAAGTATGAGGGGAAAAAAACCCCAAGGCAACGCTCGGGCCGATAAACTTTTTCACAAAATTAGAAAATAAATATATATTTCCTCTTTTTTTTATTAGATGATGCTTTTTTCTTTCTTTAATTTTTTTAATTAATCCAATTTTCACGCTAAACCTTGACCCATTGTCTTTTTTTACTTAACAAAAATCACAAAAATACCACAAAACAACAACAACAAAATAATCAATATATGTATGTATGTATGTATGTATGTATGTATGTATGTATGTATGTATGTATGTATGTATGTATGTATGTATGTATGTATGTATGTATGTATGTAT
>SNQN01002590.1:0-53960 GCA_008642245.1 Bassia scoparia | reverse complement strand
AGTTTTAATCTGAACTCGAATCCCTGTGTATGACTTATCCATGTTTTATATGATTGCGTATGATTTGTGCTATTGTGACAACTCTAAACTCTTGAAATATTAATATAGGTGGTAAGTAGTAAGCGTTGATGAACTTAGTCCCCGGCTGGTTCGTGTAGGTGAACTCCTGTCGAGTAGTATGAAAGGTTACTACAATTATGTTTCATTATGTTTATCACCGAGGATTTATAACGAGTAAATTTGACATTAGGCCTTATTATCATAAGACATGCAGAAACATAATTAGGCATTTACATGGACTTAAGCTGTCTACTCTTTGATTGCTTACAATAAAACTTTGTTAGCGGGTAGGATCTTATGAGTACTTCTACTTGACGGGTAAGTTATTTTTATACGCTAGTATCCTTTACAAGAAAATTAAGAAAGTGCTCAAAAAGGTGCAAACGATCACACTCTTTTATTCTATAACATAAAGATATTGAGTTAAGAGTACGGATGTAGAATTAAATCGAATCATATTGTGGAACTCTGAAATATAAGTTACACATAGCTATGTTGACTAAGCTATCGAGCCAGACCACATGGTATTGGATAACAAAGCATTTACTCCGAGACACGTAATTAACTGTTCGCGTGTCAGTATCTCATAGAGATATTTCATGTGTTCTAAGTAAGTAATCGTAAAATTACAAGCAGAGGAACATTCTGCAGATTAAGGTGAAATGCTGAGGAATGTTGGATCGTTTACTTCTCGTAAATTGAGTTAAGATACAATAGATTGAGATTGTGTTGGGGAGACCCATGAGGCGATGCTTTATTGTCGCAGGATTGATCTATATATACTCTCTTCTGAAGACTGCCGAACGGTAGAGTGAATATTGTGCTGAAATAGATGATTTTCATAACTTCTCGTAGGTTGGATATTTTGAACTAGGTATGATGACAACAGAAGTGGTATAACTGGAAGTGCAGGAATTTAAGTGATTACGGAAAAAGACACGCTAGAGAATCCAGGTCTGTGACTGTAGTTGTTTTGCAGCACTATAGTTTGAGGTACTGCAAGTGTTGTATGGAACGTAGGTCGCTAATCTCTATTTTTGTCTCTCTTCGCCATGTAACGAGAGTTTTGAGTAGTTAGGAGGGTGTGTTTTTTTATGACTGACTTATTAGTTATGTGGATGATAAGAGGATGGTTATAGGGATTATGGAATGTTATGGTGTTGTTCTGTTTTTATCTCTCTAGTAGAATGTGTGGGACTTTGTTTTTTTGTAAAGTCTCAATTATCATATTTTAGTGCATGGTTATATGGTGTACGTGTAAGGGGTAGATGAAATTTGTGGTAGGTTGTGCTTGATCTCGGTTGGCGCTGGCTGTAAAGAGTAGGTTCGTGCTTAGAGACGGTATCGATTGCAATCTAAGAGCTTTGTGTGCTAGATGGAGAGTTCCCTGGAATACTAGTCTGTGGCGAATCATGATAGCTT
Organism: Bassia scoparia; assembly: GCA_008642245.1. Classification (NCBI taxonomy): domain Eukaryota; kingdom Viridiplantae; phylum Streptophyta; class Magnoliopsida; order Caryophyllales; family Amaranthaceae; genus Bassia; species Bassia scoparia. The sequence continues at coordinate 52,478 of SNQN01002590.1, read as the reverse complement.
TCAGCTCAAGCTCGCGACGTTAAGATTGTCTTTTTCTTATTCAGAAGAATTTGGAAGTTGCTGTATGCTTCTGTCATGTGGTCTGCTCTAAAGGAAGGCTCCACACTTATGTCTAGACTTGTCTCTAAGAAATAGGTGGAAAGTTATTTGTGTGATACATTTTTGGTTGAGCTCAAAAGTCGATACTGAAGAAGATGATGTGGACTGCTCACTAGAGATATAGTACATCGTATGCTAATTGAGCACAAGCGCGATTCATGTGAGTCTAGCATTATTCTGATGATGATACGCTCCACTCACAATTTTTATTTTTTTATTTTTTAAAAAACCGACAACTCTATAACTGAGATTTTCAAGTTGTGTAAGACGCATAACTGTAAGTTTGGAACACATATTTGAGGGTATACTTAGCTCTGCTCACTTTTTAACACTAATCTTCAGGACGGCTACACACTAAGATTAATAATAGTAGAATATTGGGGATTACCTACATTCGTACACTGGATATTTACTCGCGCGGTTTGCTACACGTATGACCTACATTAGGGAATAATAATCCCACGATTATCGTTCGGTGACTTTCCGCCGGCTTACCCCCTCGACGATCTAGCTTAAACGCTGTTCAGCGCAAAATATAGGTGTTTCCGAGATTTCACGGCTGTTTTGTTTGGAGACGACAACTTGCTCACACTTAACCACTCACCGAAGGTCACCAATCGCTGGCAATGTCTGACGCACTCTGACCTGGCTTCCAAAGTCTGCTCATGTCAGAGATTGTCATGCACCACGAGAGTGCAGCTTACGAGCGAGCGGCACCGACTCCTCTCCTGAATGCTTTATGTAAAATCGCACTGCATAACTTCAGCAAACAGTCCTTGATAGGCTGCAGGCCAACCCTAAGGCACAGCACGCTGGCGAGGCTAGCGGCATCCTTCGGTGGGGACTGCGCTGCGCGAATGGTTGGGTGTGTTTAGTTAAAAGATTAGTTTGGCATGTTTATCGTTGGTATGTCTGTGTCATATTCATTGTATATTTTACTCTGTATTAATATACGTTTAGGTTGAGGTGAGATATCTAAACGTTACTTAAACATATGACTAATATCTATGTATACTAGTTAGTATTATGGGGGTGGGCGTGGTTCGTAGGCTCTGTCACTCGGAATGGGACTGGCTAGAGGCCTCGTAAGGAACCAAAGGCATGAGATGCTTGGTTTTGGCTGCTGAGAAGGGCGGCGAGAGGACGTCCATAGTGCGCGTCCTCATCCATAAATGATGCTTTCGAATGTGTATTTGTTGTTTTCGATTCTTGCCCTAAGAATACAAAGTTTTTGGCGTGGTCATTTGTTGTGGCGTTTTATGAGGTTCAGATTTGTTCTAGCGTGGTGTTGAGCCATCCGGTGGTAGGTATACACGTGTGCGACTTCGTAGGTGGGTGGGTTGCCTGGTAGGCCTGTTGGTGTGTGGCTTGCGAAAGGGATGTGTGTGTGGTGGTGGGATTATGAGAGAGGGAGGATGAATCAGTAATGGGGCGTATTCGAATAGTCTACACAACACTTGTAAAAATTCGATCTCGAGTTAAGCAGACTTCGCAATAGCTAATCCGAGTCTTTTGGAGACACAGAGAGATAGTCGTGATACAAAGGCAAGGGATCAAGAACGTAACAAGCTCCAAAACCGAAAAGTAAAATGTTCGTTTGCAAACAATTAAAATATCCTATTTAGTATTAATAGCGAGCACGCTTTATTCGTATACAGGAACTATCAGATAGGTGATATAGCATGAGTCGAATCCACAAGAACATTCAATTCATATCAATGTGATTAAACCATCTAAACTAATAAAGGCCTCTGAATGATTGGAATTAGCTACCCAAATGAAGCTTCGGAATCAAACGATATTAATTATTACTCCCTCTCATTCCGATTATATGTCTTGCGTACGTTGTGGTAAAAATTGGCACGTCAATTAAGGACATACTGTTGATTTGGATAAATACTGATTTGGTATTAGTCTGTTGGAAACGTCTGTAATTATTCGTGTTAATTTGTTTTGAAATATGAGTAGTAAATTAGAAGTGAATTAAAAATGAGTGGAAGGTGACTAACGTCTTGGGTGGAAAATCGAGAATAAGAAGGAGAGAATAAGGGTCATATTAGGATAGAGATTTGGAGTGACGTAAAAGTACGATGTGTGTACGGTAACATAAACATACAAGTATATGAAAAAGCAGGAAACATCAAAGTAAGGAACGTGACAAAATAAACTTGAAAACGAAAGTGCAGTACGGTAATAGAAGTCTATGGGGTTGTAGTCTCCACACCATAACAACAACATCTATGTAATAGTTGGGCTCCATTCCACAATTCTCGAACAAGGCACAATCGAATATGGAATCATATAATAAGATTTCTCGAATTCATCATGAACATAAAAGAATACTTGTAAGAAGACCTATCCTAACGAACTCAACGTCTCGTTTTACTATTGGTCGACTAGAAGCGGTTCTTTGTGTTTCAGGTTTCAGTAGTACGATCTAGAATAGTGGCGACTCATCCTGTAAGATTAAGCATCTTGTGCTTGAGCCCTGGCAAATTAATTACTGAATGAAATAATCAAATACCTAGAAATTCAAATAAATTAGAATCAAACCGAAAACATGTTTACTTCAAGATTGTCATATTGTCTAGCAGAGCGTGTCACATCGTGTTATTATTAATGTGTAACTACTCCCAAGATCATAGAGCTACTTCATGAAACAATTATTGGGGTTAGGCATAAACAATGATATGTAAGATTAAACTGAAACAATAGATTGTAACAGATGGATCAGCTAGAATAAAGGATTAAAGAAATCTGAGACCCGAGGACAGGATAGAGATTGAGACTGTGAAGAAGATATAGATGGACAATGATAACAATGCGTGCAAGTAACATTGCAAATTAGTTGGCACTAGATTGTCATCGATAAGAGGCATTCTACTATTTGCCGTCGCTCAATTATCAACACGCTAGACTTTTATTATCAGGCGATGTTGGTTTAGGCAATATGTTAGAGCAATCTCAGACTTTCTAAGTTAAATACATATATGCTCTAACTTATCTTTACTTGTGAGAGAATTCACTAATATTTAATCGACGCGACTTGTCTTTACGTTTGATACGACACTACTAAAGCATTAAAGGCTTATTGGGACTAGATGGCTGAGAGTGTTATGCGTAAGCCTTCATGACGTGATCAATAGAGTCGTATATGACTTGGAATAGACTCGCTATATATTTTTGTTCAAGCTCTGTACAGCTCAATCTCAGCTAAGGACTTTTTTTGGGAATTATCTGTAGTGAGTCACGACGAGGGGCCTGGCTACAAATCCAATATGGCTATGGGCGCGTAGGAATTGTCACTTTTTTATGTTGCAATGAATCGACATTCCAAAACAATGATGTGTATTGATTACGACTTCATGCTCGCAGAGAATATGTAACTGAATTAATACCATAAAAACTAATAGAGTATGGAAGTAGTAATTATAAATTGTGGAATATTTTTCCATTCATATGGGTGCAAAAGCAAGATTCCATTCTATGCAAAATCAAAGTTATCACCAAGAGGGATGGTACGCTCTCAGTTTGGCCTCGATGAATGGCCCCCTGGCGCCCATTTTTTATTCATAGCTCCGTTGTTGGCGACATCTCAACAGCTAGTAGAGAAAATCAGATCAAAAGACCAGGGGTTATTGTATGTGGGCCCAAGAAAGCGCAGGCGGTTTGCAACCACACAGCTTTTGGGCATGCAACTTTGACAAATTTCTCAAAAACGCGGTTAAAATAACCGATAGCATATTTGAACTTTCAGACAAAGTGGGGTTTTTCTTAGAAAATATGTCACGCAAGATTTTGTACGTCACTTGGACAAAATCATTCCAACATTTAAAGGGTACGCGTTCGACTCTACGAATGGCTAACCACCAAGCGCGAGATACTTAGATGTTCATGAGATGCTCTTCTGTTTAGTTTGTGTTATTTAGTATGTCTTGTGTGTTGATGAAAATAACACTAGATGATAGAATTTCGGATTCACGAGTTTGAACTATCCCGCTCAATCTAATTATTTAGAAGATTGGTGAGGGGAGTGTTATTTTTCGATTCAAATTAAATTTGTGCTTGTATTGATATAAATGGTAGGGATTTTTTTTATACATTAACTTAAAATCGTGTAAATAAGAATTAACATTGAAATTTTTACCGAAAAAATTCTTAATATGTGTGTATATATATATATATATGGTTATGTGTAGCATAGAAGAGATTAAAATGTAGAAGATTAAGATTGACGTTGTGGAAATCAAAAGCGTGATTAAAGCATTACAAGATACGACATTATTATAATACATTGTGTGAAAAAGGATCATGTGAAACACGTGAATTCAAATGTTGCGTGACACAACTTAAGATGTTGAATCTCTCAGACCATATCATCTCTTGTCTAGCAAATTTAAATCAGATCCTCATATTGAACTGAGATGTTTGCCATTATACTCGCTCCTATCATGTCAAGTTGTCCCATACCCTCAGTTTTGATTGGAGATGTGCGAGCGACAATGTTCATGTCGAATGATCATGTGGCATCATTCAACAGAACCCAATCGTCTCTGAAATTTGCAGAGAAAGTAGATCCGCTGTGGTCTAGGTTAGTGTGGAGGTATGTACGTGCTGCAGTGCTATGGTGGACGGTGGTGCTGGGCACTCGTGGCGGTTACGAGTAGGTTATCTGCGTCGTTCATACGCTAGCATCAACGGACGCGATGAGCACCCGCCACAATCAGCGCCACATTTTTGTGTACGTACTGCCTCAGCAATTGGTATGATTGATCATGCTCTATTCAATATGTATGTTGTGATATTGGAATTGTCAAATCTCGTTAACAATGTCCTAATAGTATGGGCTCGAATATGTCCTAAATCGTTAAAAATGTCCTAAACTTATATATGGGAAATGTTATAAATCAAAAATGTCTATATCGTATAAAGAGTCCTAGATTGTATGCAATTGTTTGTAATCCTGTGAAACACACATCCATAATTGTATTGTTCCAGACACATAGATCCCTATAATCTGCACAAAATGTCTTTATGCTGCTATGGTTTGTCACTGTGGAATGGGTTCCTATTGGTCTTAGTGTTTTTGTGGAGGCAGAAATAGTACTAGGTTTTTTTAGTGGATCCTACTTCCTCCTCTCATCAGTCGTCTCTTTTTTCTGACAGAAGCCAGCACTTTCAAACCGTGGATCTCATTCTTCTGTCCTCTCTCGTTATCTTTTAATTTAGTCATCCTCCAATCTCCTCCTCTCTTCTATATATATGTGCTTATACGGTATACCTAATATATATGATATTATATGGTATATATATAATAATTTTAGGTAAAAGGACTTAATTCTACTCTTAGTCGACACACATCACCACACACACACACACCACCACAACACGACACAGATAAATTGTCCACGACATTCACCGGTCTGGCAAACAGACAACCACACACTCTAACGTGATATAAATTATGGTGAAGTTCTTCACGTTATTAGTAAAGCGATTAAATACTATAGTATATTTTTCAAGAGAAATTGTAATAACGGATAGATTAGGGCATCGTTGCTGCACACGATAAAAACTAAACATTATCAAAGAATCTCTTTAATAAGTATTCAATTAATATGTGCAAACATATATATTATTTACAATGTTTTTTGATAGAATCACTGATTTCGTGTGACTACGCTGTCATAGAAATAATGTTGATACGGTGACTGACACTCAAACGATACGATCTGTTACACTCATCAATTAAAATGTGGATTCAATGATTGTACTTCTGCTAATCAAATTGAGAAAAAATCATATTTATGTCATCATAACCGGATAACACCTTTATCTAGAGACAGTCCCCAAAAGCAGACAGTGATAATGCAAGGGAAAAGCTGAAACAAATTCCTGCAGGATAAACCCACTTGAAAGCTAGACATCACAATCTCTGGAAATAACATGTCGAAGATGAAGTCAGAGAAGATCTTCTGAAGAGCATATGATTAAACGTTATCATGCATAAAACTAAAAAAATTGATGCAACCCAAAAATAAGATGAATCAAAAAGTACGTATAGGTTCAAAATATTTTGATAAAAGAGGAAAATTATTATCAACATAGAGACTATTGATAATATGGTAACGGGAAATAGAGATCGGTCTTCATAAGAAAATCAGTAATCTACAAAAATCCAGATGATGATGAGATCCTCGATGAGGATGGAAACCCAGAAATATCGCGGACGAAGAGTGACTCTGTAAGATTACAATGTAATGATTTCAGAGAGAGACGAGGAGAAATTTGTAGGATCCTCTCGCGTCACAAGAACTGTCAGAAAACCAAGAACGAAACGAAACACCCGTTGAGGAAATTGGAACTGTGGACTCTGATGAACAAAAATATTCTATCCTGGTCGTATGACATATAGAATTTCAAGATCTTCGCAAATTGGAACAAAACAGTAGTGTGAGTGAGTGGATACACACTCAAAGAAAAAGAAAGAAATGAAAATAACTCCAAATGCAAAAACAAACGATTAAAAATTTGTGAGCCTAGAAGGATACCTAATGCACTTCATGGCTTCATGGCTCGGTATTGACGAGGGCATCTCTTGTTACGGGAGCAGTCTTGGCCAGATGGTAGTCTGTGAGGAAGAGAGAAAGTGATGATTGGGCAGAATCAGGCATTACGAAGTTCGCGTAGTTGCGAAGGGTTAGACACTGTATGGGAGGAGGCACACTGCGGGAGGCTAGCTGAACAAGCTTGACGGTGAATGTATTTGTTCTGTCGACTATCGGGCGGCGGCGGTGGCCTTGGCTTAAGCCTCTCGCTTATTGTGAATAGTTTTGAGTAGTAGATTAGGTGTACGAAAGAGTTGTCGCGATTTAGCCTTTTGCCATTCTGGTTTTCTTATTTCCCTATTTGATGCTCTATGATTCTTTGTCGGGCATCATTTAGTAAGCTATCGGCGGTCTTGCTTCGCTTTTTCGATGAGGGTTCTTTGATTTTATGGCTCCTTCGCGAGATGAAACATCATCGTTTCAACATAGGTTCGTGAACTATAAGGTCAACCTTAGCGGAAGTGGCTTGTGGTGGTTGTGTTGTGTTGGCATGGCGGGTAGTTTCTACGGTATTTCGTTTGCTTCTGGTGTTTGCTCGTAATCGCGTTTTCTCAATTATGTGATTATGGTGTTTTTAGAAATCATATTGTTTGTTCCTTTTCTGGTCGTTGGAGGTCTTACTTTGGGATCGGTTTGAGTTTGGTTGTTATATTTGGTGTTCGGTTGAGTGTTTGTTTCATGCCTAGGTAGATGCGTACGGGACGTTGAGAGTCACGAGAGAGGGTGAAGTTCAGAGTTTACGACATTGGTCATTGTTTCAAGACGTGTACGAAAGAGGAGTGGAGTAATGTGGAAAGAGGAGAGAAAGTGATTGACAGAATCGGCTGAAGTAGGGCAATGAGTATAGAAAATGGGCGATATGAGAAGTTAGTTTAGGGTTGCTATTCCTCTTTCGTCTACTTGGGAAGGAGCCGGAGGTTACGCAGAAGTACGCTTCAATCATATGCTTATTTTGGCTTTGTGCTGGGGCTTACAGACACAAGAGTTCCCGTTCTATTGTGTTGGTATTCTTTGACATAGTTAAAACTGGGTTGGCCCCAAATAAGTACACACATGCTTCTGTGTGTTTTCTCTATTTTGATTTTGGCTCCGTTTCAAGATCAGCGTTTATTATACTCTGCGGTCTCTATAATCTATGCCGAGCTGTTTAAAGCGTCCCTATTCAATTGTTTTGAGGGTTGAGTTATATAAAACGAGTTCAGTTTAGGTGTACGTTTTGTTGATTTTTTCCTTATATTAAGTGCTAGAGGAGAATTTACACTGAAATGATTTTATTTCTTTTAGATGATGTGTTGGTTAATAATAGTGTTCGTTAGAATTGTTGAACAGCTGTTGTATGTCTTGGTTTTAGTTTAAATGAATGTGTTTCTAGGCATTTTGCATTGTATCTGCGTATGGCTCGGATACATTTGCGGGCATACACGTCTCATTGAAAAGCTTAGGGAGGTATTTTTTCTACTGGGCGAGCTTGATAGTTTTAGGTGTGGTGATCTTCCTTATTTAGTGGGGCGCTGTTCAATGATAATTGTGGAGTGTCTAGGCTTCTGGCTACGTACCCTTATCGTTATGATCTAACCTGTATTATGAGTTGGAGGTGTGATTAGTTATGCGTCGTTCCCTTCGTTTTGCTTCCTTATGAAAATTGCGCGATCTGTGCTTAGTGTTCTTATGGCTTTCATTCTTCTTGCTGATGCACGCCTCAATATTTCTTGTGGATTGACGATCCCGTCTAGTTAATTGTTATCGACGCCAAATTTGATGTTTGTGGCGGGAGTATAGTTTTGGGGATGTCGTGTCCTTGCTACAAACTTCTCTTCATGCATTCAGTGTTGTCGTATTGCAGATAGTGTCGAGAACGTTGGCAGGGTCCTACTTTCCTGTTCTTATGAAGTATCTAACTCACGTGGTGTCTGGTATGTGTGGATAGGAATTGTGTTGAGTTTCTGTCTTGGTGGTATTGGATTTTAGTAGCTGTATGATGACTGACGTTTTCGAGTGCTTTTTGTTTTAGTAACGAGGTGGATTCAAATGGTTTGGGTTCGGAAGATAAAAAGGGTCTAAACTGTGGCTGGCTGTTATAGGGCTGCTTAATAGCACTGTTGGTCTCTGTAGGTGCTCATTTTGAAAGAAGTTGACATGCTATTAAGGGTGTCATGCGATGTTGAGGTAGTATGTCTTAAGTTATATGTTTTTCTAGTATCTTTATTGGTATTCCTTCATATTGGTGTCTTTAGCAATGACACTTAGGTTCCTTAATTATCCACAGACTCTTTATAGGCCATGATGGTGCTCCTCGTGAGTATTAAGTTCTTTGTAACATTGCCTAGGCAAATGAAAGGAGGAGTACAAGAGGGCACCAGGGTATTTTTGGATTTTTATGATAGGGATGCGGTTCTCTGCAAGAAAGTACGATCGCTTGGGAAGGATAGATAAGTGGTTCTAGTAGTTTGAGTGACTAGGTCGTGGTTATTTATTCCTATTAAGGGAAGTGAGTAAGTGTGATTGATTTGCTCTCGTATTTTACTTGATGGAAACAAATTATTGTGACTTTGTGATAGTTCAATGTAGGAAGTTAGTTAATAAGTAGAGATTGAGGGAAGATTCTAACTAGACTTGGTTAGCTTGGTCTTCAACACTACCTTAGTTGAAAGTTATACAATTCTACTGTCTTACAATTTGGGTCGAGCTTAATCTGAAGGCAAGTAAACGTTTTTGAAGTATTTTCCTAAAAAGAAATTATTATGGGTATAACTTCTAAGGTGATGTAGGTGAAGAGTAGTACTGTTAATTAGAGAGATAAGAGTAGGTGTTTGTGGATTTCTTTAGTACGAGTTTATAGTGTAGATCTCTGGATATAGGTTAGTATTTATTTTCTGTTTGCGATAAATATATGTGTCTTAGTATAGGTAAATACTTGTTATGTCTGTATAGAACTCACTGTTGGATTATTGGTGTGTTTTTCGGTCACAGGTATCTGCCCTAATATTGGTGCATGGGTTCATGAACACTATTAGTGAGTCATTACAAATGGCTTCTTGCCTATAAATCTTCATTCGTCGCAGAATAAATTTTGCTAATACTGGCACACGTTGAGAATTGCGTCTTCTGATTGAGAGGTCAATCCTTGTGAAAAGGTCCTTTAAGGTCTTCGCTCCATGTGCAATTTCACTATAGCTGGATCATGTCTCATTAGATTCATCTTGCGTTTATTTGAGAGTTTTGCTTATATAGTTGAGTTCACTTCTTGTTGTTTCCTTAGTCTAACTTTCAAGGGCTACGTTGTTCACGGTTTTGCTGGTTGAGAAACGAGTCTAGGTTTTTGTTAGAGAATGTAAACTTGTATCTGCAGATACTAATTCTGTACACACAACGGGTTCGGTGTGATACTGGTAGGAGTCAGTTCTTGGGAGCGTTAGTAGATTGTCTAAGATTGGCTATAAGTTGAGTTCATTGGAGTGTTCGAAGAGATCTTGAGAGCTTGAGGTTGAGTGCTCGCGGGTGTGGTTCATTGTTTGTGAGAGATGTCATCAAATGGAGAGGTGGGAGATAGTGCTTATTTATTTTGAACCTAATGATTATGGTTATGGAGGACACGTTGTGGTCACGAATGGAGTTTGTTGACAGTTGCAGGTTAAACATGTGTAAACCTATGTGTTTTACCGAGTGTGATAGTGTTTGTAATAAATGTGATCTTTACTTATAGTGTGGTAGTTTGACAATAGTCGGTAGTGGTGTTTCAAGACAACGACGTACGTCAATCTATTCTCGTTGTCTTGTTTATTTTGGTGTTGTTGTGGTGTAAGAGGAGATTTTTCTAGTTGTATTGTGCTCTAATGGAAGGATCGTATTACTGGGTTTTTTACTGACACTTTATACTGTTCTAATATGAAACTATAATGGTCTTGGATATCTGAATTTTCTTAGCTGAGATTGATCGTGTGTAAATCTGTGATCTGAATTATGGCTTTCATGTTTCTCGCTAAGGAGCGAAATTAGACAGTTATAGCAATGTTTCTGAAATTAGTTTCTCAGATTAGTTTTTGTGAGCGCTTATTTTTGACGACACAAAAATTCTCCCCACCTCAGTTGAGTAAACTTCATTGGGAAAACACTTGACAAGTTAGTATCTAAGTAAGACTAAAGTGATTGTTCTTGGTCGACGAAGTAACAGTAAGAGTTAAGTAGCTCATGGTTCACGAGATTGGCATGCACATTTCAAGTTCTCAGGCTTATCGATTGCCATCTAAGAAGAATCTTAGAATGATGTGTCAAGTGCGCGTATAGTGAATTAGACTAGCCTGGTAGGTGATAAGAAGACTGGGAAGATGCAGGACGTGGATAGTTTATATGGGTAGTTAGACTTAAACTGGTTTAAGTGTTTTAGAGTTTTATATGATGGTATATGATTTTGGGTTAATAGTAACATTGGTGAGCGGTTTGGTCGCATGCTGTTTAACTGAGTACTTGAATTCAAGTGTGGTTCATATAAGAAGGAGAGTTGACTAACAAAGACGGACTTCAAGACATCTGGAGAAGAAATTACGCAATGAGGGCTAATGGAAATTACTTAATTTCTCGAGAGGAACAAGAAGGAGGAAAAGTATCTGACGTTCACGGCACACATGTAAGTAATCTCGATGGACATTGTTTAAAAGTCAATGCTTTAGTTGAAGCTTAGGATAGCTTTGAAGTCAAGTACATTATGAGTAAAAGAGATTTCTTCAGGCTTTCCAGTCTTAAAGCCTAAAACTGCTTATAGATGTGTTTACATTGTGCAGAGTTATATGAAGTTCTTCTTCATTAAGTGATCCAAGTCATGTATAAGATAGTAAGGGGTTGGATGTTTTATGATCTCTATAGTGTTTTAATGTTGCATTAAAGTATTCACACTTGTGTGAAGAGCTTTAGCTGATATCAGAGTGATCATTTGGTAGAGAAGATGTCTATGTCTTGTGTCCATATACTCAGGTGCTTTGTGTGAACAAACTTGAAGAATAATAAGGTGTTGTGACAGGTTGTTTGATGTCCAGTGCACAATGAAGGTGACGTCTATAAAAGCAATTATGAGAAAACTGGTTGATTTTTAATGATTCCTCTTTATGTGTTACAGCTATGAGTATTGTTGGCATAGAGCAGACGAAAATCAAGAATCGGGAACTAGCTAATGTGGACTGTGTGCTTAAGAAGGAACATGATTTGAGATAAAGAAAGGTGATATTGCTATACGCATTGAGGAAAACGCTCGTTGGTAGAGTAGCTATTCAGTGGGTCAGTAGAGGATAAACATTGACAAATGGTATTTTTGTAATATGTTCTATGTAATATTCTGATATTGGAGGCTTTAAAGTGGGAAGAAGTATGGGAGCGGTAGTGTACATTTCTCAAGTCTGACTTAGATTCCTTATGAATGGAGATAATAGAATTAGAAGCAGTGCAAAAGAATGTTAGAGAAGTGATAGGATTATTCTAAGTGAGAGCTTAGAGTAGCTTGTTGTTGGTTGTGTAATTCTGAGATACTTGGTTCATGCAAGAAAGAGATTTGATGCCATGAGGCAAAAGCTCAGACTATGTCCTCGCTTGAGGATTGCTATATCCTTGAGACTATTGGTTCTCTGAGGATAAGTCATCAAGTACTTCACAAGAGAAGTAACAGCATTAAGGCTCCAAATATGATGACTTATTGTGCCAAAGGACGAGGATGAGTCAAGTCTCTGTCACGAGTGACTATCTATCAATTTTCGTAATAGATATTATAGTAAGGAAATATAATAGTGTGAAATGTATTGGCTTATAATTATGCTTGATTGTTTTGATATCTATATGACGTTGATCAGTTGTATCTTCTAGAGAACGTTGAGGTGATGTCCTATTACAGAAGAAGAATAGGATATGTAACATAAGAACTGAGAGATAAGTGGAATAATGCACTCAGTACGATGCTGTTGTGACCCTGCAGGAAGTTGTCCTTGCATTTGAAAGAATGAGAAAGCGAACTGGAAGTGGAGTAGACGAGTGCAAAGTTGAATTGGGAACAGTTAAATCAAATCATCTAAATGTTGTTTTTCTGAAGATGACGTAAGTTGATTAGACTGGTGTCTCTGGTGGATTTAAGTTTAACCCAAGGATCATCAACTTGTTGCTGCGATCCAAGGAAAGGCAAAGAATCTGAGCAAGCCCGGACCTATTGGCAAGCTTCAATTTGTTTAATAGAGGATGTTCGGACTTGCACAGACGAATTTTGTCAAGACCAAACTGCACCCTCACTGTTCCCTACTCATCTGATCCTGAATTAGTTAGATGATATGGAATGAGTATTGAGGACAGATTGGATATAGTTTGTGAGATTCATGACTTAAGAAAGGCAAGGCACGGATAGTCAGTCAACTGAAGTGAGTCTGTGGTTTCAAGGCATTAAAATGGATTTGGAAATTTGAAAAAATGAATTTAAATTATGGACCAAAGGAATAATAAGCAATTATGAGAATGGCTTGAAACAAAGACAAGAGCTTGAAAAATAGTGAAATATGTTGATAGACTACTGACTGCCAGAGACAATCTAGATCATGTCCTGTCTTTATAGAGAATAGTATGAGGTATGGGTCTACGGATGCACTGCAGGAATGGCGATCAAGTGGTCCCTAGAGACCACTACGTGGGATGACAAGAGTACAGAAAGGTAAGTATGTGATGCCAAGTGATATGCATGTGTTGCAATTTTTGTGGTAAGGTGGTCACAAAATTCATTGAATCGTATTCACAGGAAGACAGCAAGATAGGAACAGTAAGTCATGTCAACTGGTCCGGGTAGAAGGACCAAACAGCCTACTGTTGATGAAACGGGACCCAATCTTGGTTGTGGGTTCCAAACCTAACGTTTGATTTGCTTTTGCAGGTTAAGTGAGGGGGAGGATACTACTGGTGATTTGGATCAGTGTCGTGTCAGGACGCATGTAAGGACACAAGGAATAAGTTCTCTACATGAGCTATGAAGGGGGAAGAGGTCACTATTTGGGGACAACAGTAGGGTAATGTATTGTTGGCCTAGCTTAGGTAGGTTGGTAAGTCTCTTTCTAAGCTATAGATGATGTATATTTTGTTGAAGTCTTGCAACATAATCTCTTGAGTATATCCCAACTGTGTGACAAAGGCAATGAGTAAGTTTTCAAGCTGATCTTGTCACATAGTTAGGCATCAAACAGGTATACTGGTCGTGCCAGGAACAGGTTTTGATGATTTGTGTACATCACACCTGGGATTTAAAATTCCTAAGGACGAAGTGCATCTGTTTGAGTTGCATGTATGAAGATCAGTGGCTTTGGCATAAAAGATTTGGGCATGATAGCTGACACTTCTGACAAACTAAAACCCATGATTAGGTGGTTGAACTCCAACATTAAGTAGTGGTGGTTAGAGTATGCCTTTCAGAATGTGCCCAAGGGTAAGCATGTCAATCATCTTTTAAGCCAAAGACGAGGGTTCAGTAAAGCAGACCACTTGAACGATCCTTATGATGTTGTGTGTGTCCTATGCGTGCAGGAGCAGAGCGGAACAATCTATGTTTGTGGTATGGTTGATGACTATTTCCAGGTAATCTTGGACTTTGGTTCTTGTCTGCAAATGATGAGACTTTGATGAGTTCCAGGTGTTGGTGAAAGACAGGTTCCAGAACCAGTTGAACTGTTACTGGTTTTCGGTAAATCTGATCATGGTACTTGAATTTGGAATGCTGAGTTTTACTAACTACTGCTGGGAAAAACGTGTGAAGTAAACTTTAGCACGGCGAAGAATCCACAGCAAAATGGAGTAGTAGAGAGGAGAAGAATTAGAGGCGATTGGCCAAGAACAATGCTTTATTGAGAAGTGGTCCTAAGAGTTGGGTAGGAAGCAGTAGTACAGGCATGTTCATCTAAAGCAGAGATGTGTTTCGTCCTACACTAAAGAGACACCTTATGAACTTCTAAGGGGTAGAAAACCCATTTTGCGACACATGAGAAATTTTGGAATGTTAAGTGTTTGTCATAAGTATGGAAGGAACAGTGGATAAGTTCGACCTAGGAGTGATTGAGGGAGTTCCTTGGATTACTCCACTACGAGTAAAGGCATCACGGGTCTTTAACAAATGGACTTGTGTATTGAGAGAGTGTCAGTAATTTTTGATGAGTTAAAATGTTCTCTGGAGATTCCACATGTTTGTGAAGTTGAATTCCATAGGGATTATTGGAGTTCACTGGGAGAACAGTTACTAGTCCAGTGCTACTGATCAGGTAAGGGAACAGACTCCGACTGGTTAAGCACAATGGTGATGGAGAGTCTGGTAATGCAATTGGTGGGAGTACTGTGAAGACAATCCAGGAGGACAGTGACAGGTAAGTACTCGTTGGGTGAATGATCAACACTCAGTTAACCCACTGAGACTTAGGTAAGTGAAAGGCACAACTGAGGAAATGGTCCCATGTATTGGAGTGGGCGCGGCCCTCGGCGTAGTAGCGGGCGGGGCTTTGGTGATAATCGGAGGTGTCTTTTGCGTGGCTTGAAGGCCAGGACCCGCACGTGAGTCGTTGGGGTATGTGTTGTCGGAGTAAGGGGAGTCGCACCGTGCTATAAAGGTTATTCACGGACGCCCGATAAGCGTTGGTGCAAATTAATGCCCTACGTTCTGATCCATAGACAGTTCGTGGTTCGGGGACATGGTACGAATTAAGATCTTGTAACGCAATTCGCCCGGCTATGTATGCGGCCTCTCTCGTTCATTGCATTTCCATTCATCGCGGTTTATTGAAGTGCACTATTCACATTTTTAGCCAACCTTCGTTAAGAAGCTGACTGAGATCCCTAAGTTAGCTACGAAAGATGTGTGTTTTATTATGCAGAGAGACTACAACTGAGATAATGTGACACTTTCATTTAATCTAGTTAAGACGGTGCTCTGAAGAAACGGTTTGTCATTAGTTAGTTCTGTATTTTAAAGTGAGTTCATGGATGAATTCCGTTTTATTTGAAGAATATATATCAAATGATCTACATAAATATGACGATGCGAAGTATCACTGTGGAAAAATCGCTATAATACTCTGCAATAATTCGGGTATTCAATAAACACAGGCATTTGACATTCAAATGCTTCGGGTATGTAAAACCGTGGCAGTTTGAAATAATAAAATGATCCTAACTTTCAATCCCCGTGGCAGTTACATTATACAGAATAAATGTTCAAACAAGAAAACTTATTTAAAAATGAAACAAAAACAGACATGAGACAACCAACTACACTACACATTAACCGCCGTAATTCACCCCAACCTAAAAGCACCCTTTTTCTTCTTACCCAAATACGCTAATCCTCAAACCCTAGAGGACGGTTTCGGGTCTCAAGCGGCGCCGGCGCAACGAAATTCCCAAAACCGATCGTGCAGCAGCAGAGCTTCTTGGCTTCACCGTTGGTTTGTTACATCTGCTTCAACGCTGCTCTTACTCTTTGTTGGGCGACTCGTACTTGTCGTCGTCTCTATTCTTGCACACCACTACCTTGATTTCAGGTTATTGGTTATTGAAAACATTCCCTTTGCTTATTATATTTTTTTAAATTTTAATTTGCTGGCTTGTGGTAGATTCTGAAGCTTTTTGGTTTTATTTTCGGTTTCTGTTTTTTTGATATTGAGCTGCATTTGGGTTAGATTTTAATTGCTTGCTTTGTTCTTGTGTTTTTGAAAGAATGTTTTGTATGAAAGATCATGTTGCTGTTCGCTCAATTTTTTTTAGTGGATTACTTTTTTTTTTATTCGGGTTTTTTCTCTGGTTTTTTTGGGTTTACTTGCTTTTTGATGATACTCATGTTTAGGTTATAATCACTATTACAGTGTTTCTTTTATCTAAAATGTCATACTTTTGCATTTTTAAAAGTTTTTTTTACTCATTTTCTTGTAGTTTTTTCCCAGAAAGTATCCATCTGTGATTCTCTCCGATTTGGGGTTTTCTTTTCAGCATTACTTCAGGTGATTCTCATTCTCACTATTGTTTTTTATTGTAAGTTTGTCGTGTTATGATGTTTGTTATCTTAGCTAAATGACTTTTCTTTTAATAATTAGATTGTTGTAGAAGAAATAAAATTTACTCATTTGATTCTGCATTTATTTTTACTAGGATTTATGCTTTAGTCATAATGTGTGGATTAATTGACTATGAATGCTTGTAATTGTAAGTCATGAACTATTGGTTAATTTGAAGGCTATAAAAGAGTATTGAAATTTAGGCTTGGATTAGGGTTTAGCAGTTGACCCTGTTGGATGATGTCGTAACTTGTAAGGGGTTTCTGTTACTTTCTGTACTCTAACTGATACTCATGTTTGTGCTCTTGGTTATATTACGGAGTAGTTTATAACGGATACTCAATTTGTGTGAGCTATTGGGTTTAGTCATCTATTTGTTTTAGTTGTGTTTTATGTTAGAGATGTATCTCACTATTGCTCAACGCTGATTCTTACGTCGAAGTTTCCGTGAGACCATATAAACTTGCTAAAGAGTCCAAGAGACTCTTTGAATAGTGGCTTTCTGCCTTTTGAAAACCATCATCTGGTATGCATTTTTGGATATGGTAATAAATGTGTCCAGTAAGAATCAACTTAATGTGAGATGGTTTCAGTGAAGGAGAGTGTGGGTTTCAATGAAAGGAGTGGATTGATCTTAGTGGAAGGGAGTCAAGACCTATGAAACAAGGTGTTTGTGTAAAAAAATTGATTTCTTTATTGGTTGTTAGCAGCTCAGGCTAATACACATTGATATCATGGTTTAGGTGAATTGTGTTTTGCTTATCTCCTTTATGTATGGTTTTGTATGGCGAGTGGATATATGAGCCTTAGTTGAATACTGCAGCTCTACCTGTGACTAATGGTTATTCGTGTGGATTGCTACGGTGGGCCTCATCAGATAGAAGAGAATGTAAGGATTTCTTTCACATCATTTTAATATCTGTTCAAAGCAACAAAAGGTGTTAATTATTTGTTGAGAAAATGTCTTGGTTTGTGTTCTGGCTGCAGTTCTGTGATGGTTGTTGGAACATGCACGCTTGTTGAGTGCTACGCTGTGTATTGCCAAAATTTGAAGTTGATGTTATTGAATGAAATCATTCGTTGAAAAAAAAAAAAAATTTCGTTGAAACTTTGTTTTTTCATTTTTTGTGATTCTTTCAAATTGATTTCTTTGTTGACCCTGTTTTCTTCGCTGTTCATTTAAATTGATTGAATGCATGATGCATATATGCCATCCTCTAATATATTATGTGAAGCATGATTTCACCTCTAAAATTATGTTTTGAGACTTTTTGTTAATATAGTGTTTGTTTTTTCCTTCTTTTCTTTTCTGAGAAGTAAAATAAGGATACTGTGCATGTAATATAGGGTGATTGACTCGCTATGGAAGTTTAAAGAGCATCAATTTCATTCAAAGTTTATATATTCTATAGTCTCAGTTTAACGAGGCTTCCGGGGTTAGGATCTAAGAGGATTGGATTGATCGGGTGGGTAATCAGCCGGGTTCTTCGTCTGCGTACCGTGGTCCTAGTTGAGGCTGTGTGCTTCCGCTGCGCTAAAGCCTGCTCACGCTAAGAATTTGCTGTCTTTTTGGCTAGATTCTGAGGGGCTTTCCGAGGATCCAAGCTTCAGCACCATTTCCTTCATTTAGGAGTTAGTTCCATATTAATGTGTAGGGATATTTAGTATTTGCATCCATTAAGCTTTGTATTGTAAAAATAGTTGTGATGAAGGCAATTTATCATATATGAATACTAAGAATTCTTATAATTTGATTATATCTTAAAATTTAAATTTATTTTTTTTCGATTTTTTGGCTCGTCAAATGCCGGGGTTTCTAACCGAAGCATTTAACCTCACAAATGCTCGGGGTTTTTAACCCGAAACATTTGTGAATTTAAATGCCTCGGGTGCCGAGGCATTTGCTAAGTGACTTGGCAGCGACGTCTGCTTGTCATGCGGCTGGCCCGAGGCAGCATCCCTTCCCTCCTGCCCCCCCCCTCCTCTTCTGCTCATTTTGGCGAGGCAGTGTCGTTTTTTTCCACTAGTGATTTGAATTCAAACATATTTTACAAACCATCTTACCCTAAATTCAACAACAAAGTTATGTCGTAATAAAAAACGAGCGAAAACGAACTTCCGCCTTGGATCGCTATACAGGACAAATAAAAAAAATGTTCAGTTATAATCAAAAGATCGAGCGAATATGAGCCTTCCGCCTTGAATCGCTCTATCCAAGGTAGAATCGTTATCATTAACAAATGATAATAATAATGAAAATGAAATGCAAAAGAACGAAGCATAAAAGCATTAACTACTCCTAATCTTTAAATGGAACAATTAAATTAGTGAGTTTCTACATTTTTTATTAATTAGATTGAAACTCGCAATAGTTATTAATTAGATTGAGGAAATAGAAAAGAGTGTGTTTAGGTGGCGGTAATCTCAGAAGTGAAACCTTGTTATTGCTTGTTGAATGAAAACAGAATGCTGCTTAGAACTCAAGAACGTATTTATTTAGAGTGTTTGAAGTTGTAGAGAGTATTGAGAGAAAGATAGCAAGTTAGAGGCGGGGAGAGATAGATAGCGTGTTGAAAAACCGTGTCTTTTTCGGAATGAGCAAGGCACGTATTTATACGGCGCGAGGGGAAAAAGGAGGAGAAAAACCCTGGTATATACGTCAGGGGACTGCGTATATACGCAGGAGAGTGCGTATATACGCAGGAGAGCTGCGTATATCCGCAGGTCTTGCGTACTATTTACGCAGGGGAACTGCTAATACGCAGGGGACGCTGCGTATTATACGCAGGAGCTGCGTATATTTCTCGGTATTTTTGACTTTCTCCGATTTTTTTCCATAATACGTTGATTCGCTTTGATTACCGCACCTGAGCACCTTTGCTCCAAGCAGGAGTTCTGAAAGTGTTCTAGCAGGTCACGTATTTCGGAGTATTTTTTGTGTATTTTGTTTTTTTTGTATTCTGCGTAAAAATTATAAAAATGCATAGAAATAAGAAAAATCAGAAAAAGTAGTTAATAGTGGTGAGCTCGAAAAATGTGAAGAGTGTGATGGAGATATGGGGAGATCCACCAATATAATTATTTAAAAAATCTAACATAGAAATATTAAAAAAATATTTCTGCCCGCTTTATTTGTCCTTTGCTCATAGTTTCGAGTATGACCTTACAGTATTTTCAACTTTTGTGAGTTCCAAGCATTTTTTCGTAAGTCGAAACAGAGCGCGAGAGGCAGTATGTTTTCATCATGATTAATCTTTTGGGGAGACATTTTAGTGCCTACAGAAGCCCCACTTTGATGAGTCTGAAGAGCGATAGTTTCTCGTAAGACGAAAGTCAAAGTATTCGATTCGGGACGGGAGAAAGCATCAAGACGTTCTGCGGACCTGAGTTACCTTTTCGCGGTTACCTGCAAACAAAAGGTTAGTTTACTATGGCGTGTCGTGGGTCTGATTTGCTTGCCTTGGAATTTTTTGTTGCGGGAGCACACTCCAAAACGCGAAGAGTGCGCGACTTCTGAGCGGGAGAAGATTTCCAAAACCGAGAAATGCTGACGGAACTTCTGTAGTCGGGAGAAATTTCCAAGACCCGAAGATGTGGGCTTGGAACGGGAACTTCTGTAGGGGGAGAAGATTCCAAGACCGAAGATGTGCTGAGGAACTTACTTTAGCGGGCGGAGAAGATTCCAAAACACGAGAGATGTGACGTACTTCTGTAGCGGGAGAAATTTCCAAAGACCTCGAAGATGGTTGTGCTGGATTTTCTGTAGCGGGAGAAATCGTAGACCGAGTGTGCATATATGGAATTTCTGGTGCGGGAGAAATTTCCAAAACCGAATGTTGTAAGGAGCGTTTTAGGGCATAGAAGCCCCCTTTGACTGGTCTGAAGAGACGAAAAATCTCGTAAGACGAAAGTCAAAGTATTTGATTGGAACGGAGAGTCAACTCAAGACGTTCTGTGACTGAGCTCACCTTTTTTGCCGGTACCTGCAAACAAGGTTTAGGCTTTTACCTGTTACCCGGGAGCGCCATGCGGTTTTATGCCCTTGGAAGGCTGGCTAGATTGGCTGCTTCTCCCTACGGCTGACTTGGCTTTTTTCAGGAGAAATGTGTGTGTGTGAATCGGCTTCGGGTGAGAGGCCTCGTTCTCAGGTGCTTTCCTACGGCTGACCTTGGCTTTCGGAAAAGAAAATGATGTAGATGTCTTCCCTACGCGCCTGACCTTAGCTTTTCGGGAAGCATAGTGGGGGAAAGGTAGATATGCCCGTGTTACGCCTCGATTGGGAGTTCCCCTACGGCTGACCTTTGGGGGCGTTTTCGGGGAGTAGAGAGTGTGTATCGGTATAGACTTCCGGTCGGCCCTTGGGCTTTTCCGGGAAGACGTAATGTAAGTTCCGTCGGAAGCGCCTGTTCCTTCGATTTTCCTACGATGACCTTGGGTTTCGGGGAAAGTTGCGTGTCCAACAATCGCGTATAGGACATATACTTTCATATAATAGACATAGACATACAATGCATTTACATAGACTTAACTCTATTGACATAGACTTACATATAATTTACGTAGACTTATATATAATTTACGTAGACTTATTTTATAGCTAGTTCTTTACAGAAATTAAAAAGTAGTCAAAAAAGGTGCAAACGACACAATTTAATCACTAAAACTGATATGGTTAAAGTACGGAATTGAATTCAATCGAAATATATGTTGAATTGAAATTAAAAGTTACACAATAGACTATTTGAACTGATCGAAACCACATGGTTTGGATCAACAACAATTACTCACTCAATCAAACCATTTTGGTTTAAGTAAGAATCTAAATTCAACCAAATTCCAATTGATAAAAACTGTTTAACTGAAATTGATAATAACATAATTAACCGTTTGAACCGAAACCATATGGGTTGAACCAATAACAACTGCAACTGAACCGAATTGAACTGGAAATGATAATTAACCGTGTTGGTTTGAAACTGTAACACAAAAAGTTATAACTGAAACAATTCAGACTACAATAAAAAACTGAAATCAACTGAACTGTTTGGTTCGAACCATAACTGAACTGGTTAACCGAAGTCCCTTCTCTATTTATTCCCCCATTCAATTACGGAGTAGTTTCTGATGATATTGTGTATGATACCACTTATTTTAATAGTTGTGTTTTTTCTCATATTAAATGGGCTTGTTATACAGTAATTCTTTTAGTGGCATATGCGTAAGGGTGAGAATGAGTCTTGTCTGGTTGCGAACAGTTCGTGCTCGATCCGATTCAATCAAAGCTTGGCTCGTGAGAGCTCGGGCTCAGCTCAATCAAAAGCTTAACAAGCTCACGTTAATTTTTTTCTATAATATTATTCTATTACACTAAATACTACTTAGTACTACTTTTCTAAAGCAAAAAGGAAAGTATTGTATAATATTTAATCACGACCAAAGCCTATCAACCTCCTAAGTTAACAATTGCAACAGAGCATTAGCCCCTTCCATCATCCTCCTAATTTTTTATTTTTTTATTTTTAAAAAACCGACAACTTAAACGAGATCTCAGTAGTAGTAACATACTAACAACAAAATAGAGTATTAGCCTTTTTTTAATAACTTCAAAGGAGAACTAGATTAATTATAGAAAGGGGATTACTATTCGAACTCCGCTTGTACTGGAATCAAAATCCACATTTCGTGTGAACTTTCCGTATTACCCTTGTCCACAATATATGCCCACCACCACCAAGCCACCTTACAACCACCCAAGTCACCACCGTCTTGACTCCACGCAACCACCCAAGCCACTACGCAACCACTCTTGATTTTTTTAAAGCCACGCAACCACCCACGCCTTGACTAGGTGCCCCAACCAAGGCAGCCACGCCTGGGCCAGGCGTGGCAACCTTGGTTGGGACGCCTAGGCAAGGTGTGGGTTGTTTTAAAGTCCAATATATATATATATATATATATATATATATATATATATATATATATATATATATATATATATATATATATATATATATATATATATATATATATATATATATTATGGGGGTGGCGCTTTGGCTGCACCATGGTGGCTGCGCCTAGGCCAGGCATGGCAGCCTTGGTTGGGGCGCCCAGCCAAGGCGCCACCCCCATAATATCTTTTTTGTATTGTTGTTCTAAAGAAACAAAGTTTTTGGGTGGTCATTGTTGGTGGTATGGTGATGTTGCGTGGTGTTGCCGGTGGTAGGACGCCTTAGGTGGTGGTTGCCGGTAGGTGTTAGTGTTGGCTGGAAGGGTTGTGTTGGGTGGTTAGGGAGGGGGAGAATCAAAGGGCGTATTCGAAAGTTCACACAAAATGTAAACTTCGATTCCAGTAAAAGCAGACTTCGAATAGCAATCCAATTATAGAAACATAGTCTTGATACAAAGCAAGGATCAACCGTAACAAAGCTCCAAAAACAGAAAAGAAAATGTTCGTGCCAAACAATTAAAATACCTATTAAGATTAACTACGACAGACTTATCGCGTACGGAACTATGCAGATGGTGATAATAGAGTCGAATCCACAAGGAAACAACAATTCAATATCAATTGATTAAAACCATCTAAACTAATAAAGGGCCTCTGAATGATTGAATTAAGCTACCACAAATGAAAGCAATGAATCAAAACAAATTAATTATTACTCCCTCCATTCCGATTTATCTTTTACGTTTGTAAAATTGCACGTCAATTAAGGAAAATTAGTATTTGGATAAAATATGTTGGTATTAGTTTGAAGTTGTATTATTCGTTTAATTTGTTTGAAATATGTGTAGTAAAATTAAAGTGAATTAAAAATGAGTGGAGGTGATAAGTTTGGGTGGAAAATCGAGAATAAAAAGTAAAAAATAAGGGGTAATATGAAAAATTTTAGGAGTAAAAGTAACATGAATAGGTAAAAAAATAAAGTATAAAAAAGGAAACACCAAAAAAGGAAACGTAAAAAATAAACTTGAACGAAAGGAGTAGTAAACTAAGTCTAGGGCTATGGTTCACCATAACAACAACATTAGAAATAATTGGGCATCAACAATTCTCAACAAGGCACAATCGAATAGGATCATAAGTTATCTCGAATCACATGAACCAAAGAACTACTCTTAACCTATCTAGAATAGTCTCGTTTTACCTATTGTCATAGTTCTTGTATTCAGTTTCAGTAGCTAGATCTAGAAACTTGCGACTAATCTAATTAAGCAATTATGTCGAGCCCTACAAAATTAATTAACATGATGAATAATCAAATATGAATTCAATAAATTGAATCAAACCGAAAACATGTTAATTAAATTGTCATTGATCCTCAATCGCCCTATAAAGGAAACTACTCACTCATAATATCATTAAACAAAATTATGGCGATTAGGAAAAACATGATTAAAAGCATAAATAAAATAATAGAAAAGAATAGAAGAGAATAAGGATTAAAGAAATACTGAACCACACCAAGATTTGAAGAATAAGGGCATGTACAATGGCAAGTAAATTGTCAAATTAGCTTACATTGTCACATAAGAATTCTACTATTGTCTATTTCAAGCTACTTTATATCACAATGGTTAGCTAATTGTTAAATTAGCTTTCTATTAAAACATGTTCCACTTACCTATATTTACTTGTGGGAATTACACTAATATTTAATGCACTTGCTTAGTTTTCCTCCCAAGCAAATTAGCTTGACCAAGCTAGTTTGCTAAGTCAAGCGAGCTAATAATTGATCAATTTTGTTCCAATGGTTAAGCAATTAGCTAAGGACTTTTGGAATTTGCAAGCTAGTCCCTGGCTACAACCATTGCACATGCCCTAATCAATCAACTTTTATTGAATGATGAATTCACAAAACAATGAACTAGTGTTTGATAGATCAAGAGAGAATAAGTGTAAATCTAAAATTAATCCAAAAACTAATAATATGAAGTGTAATTATAAATTAGGATTTCTTTCCCTTATATGCAAAAGCAAGAATTCCATTCTAGCAAAATCAAAGTTATCACCAAGAGGGACCGGACTCAGTTTGGCCTGATGATGCCCCGGCGCCCATACAGCCTTTTGGCGACTCCACACTAGTAGAAAAATCATCAAAACCTGGGGTTATTTAGGGCCCAAAAGCCGCGGTTTGAACCACGGCTTTTGGGCATGCAACCTTTGACAAAATTTCTCAAAAACTGCGGTTAAAATAACCGCAGCTTTTAACTTCACAAAAGCTGGGTTTTTTAGAAAAAACCAAAGCTTTTGTACCACTCAAAATCATTCCAAACATTTAAAGCTACGGTTGATACCAAATAACCGCAACTTTATTGCTTCCTTTTTTTCTTTTTTTATTGTTTTTTTTATGAAAATTAAACAGAAGATTGATCACCCAATATTTTTAAAATTGTGATGGGTTATTTTATTCATATTAGTGTATGTTATTTTTATAATAATAAAAAAAAATTAAAAGATTAAAATACCAAACAAATTTTATATGTGTGTTGTATATATAATATATATATAGAAAATGTAAAATGACAGATTACAGCAACTAAAACTAAACATTACAAAAAATTTATAAAATAATTATCATGGAAAGATCATGTGAAAACCATTATTTGGGGAAAACTAAAATTAAATCTCAACCATTATCTTTATAGAATTAATCACATCCCATTTGAACTAATTTTCGCTCTATACCATACACGTCAGCACCATGTCAACATGTCAGCATGTCAGTACACATCCATCCACACAAGCATCCACGTCATGTGTGTGACGTTGACTGCATGCCGACTGAACATGGTTGGTGCTGCGTGGCGGCTTACGTGGCATGCGCGTCAAGCCATAACCACACAAGCGCCACATCGCCGACACACGTCAGCATTGTATTTGAAATGTCCTAATTGTACCTTCGTATATGGAAAGTCCAATCGTAAAATGTCCAGAATTGTATGCAAAAGCCTACAAAAATCGTTAAATCTAAAATGCTACAATTATATAGGAAATCCTAATCCAAACATCGTCTAAATCTAAAATGTCGCTAAATTGGTATGCACAAATGTCTAAATCCGAAAAAATCCTAAATTGGTTGATGCAAATTTCTAAATCACAGAAAATGTCTAAATTGTATATGTAAATGTCCTGTTTATGTTTTCATCTAAAGTTAAGGTTTTTAGATCCCTAACTTCCTCTCTCTCTCTCTTCAGCATTGCTCTGCTCTCATCTCTCTATAATATAACTATATATATATTTATATATATATAGTTATATATATAATATAGCACTACGACACACACCACCACACACACACACACAGCCGGACCAGCACAACCACACACACACACAACACATAATAATAATATATATATTAGTATATTATCGAAAATGGTAAATGATAGAATACAGCACTTAAAACTAAACATTACAAAGAAATTTAATAAGTAATTATATGAAAACTAATTATTACAACATGTTCTTGAAAATAATCATCTTCACTCATAATATGTACGTATCATCAACCCTCGTTGTTCACTCATAATCTGTATCTGCAACAAATAAAAAAAATCATATTTATGTCATCATATCATATCAAACAAAAATAATATGCAAAACGAACAAACCCAGGATAAACGAATTGAAGCAAACAATCCTAGAATAAAATCGAAAAAAATCAAGAAATCTTCATGAACAAATTAAACGTACAAACACAATAAAAAAAATGCAAAACCAACAATAATAAACAAAAACAGATTCAAAAATTTTAAAAAAATTAATAACAGATTTGATATTCGAAAAAAATCGGAAAAAAATCATATCAAACCAAAAAACCCAGAATAAACAAGAGATTCGAAAACCCAGAAAATTCGAAAAACCAAAACAATACAAAAAAATATTCGAAGAGACTAGAAAATTTCAGATCTCGCAAAACTGAAAAACCAAGAAACGAAACGAAACGAAAATAAGTGCCCTAGAAACAAAAATATTCGTAAACATAAGAAAATTTCAGATCTCGCAAAATTGAAAAAAAAATAGAAAAAATAATAAAGAAAACCAAGAAATGAAAATATCAAATGCAAAAAAATAAAAATTTACCAAAACCTGAATCTCGCAATTTGAGGGGATTGAGGCTGATCGGAAGAATGGGCGACGGCGACGCAATTCAAGGAGAATAATGGGAGGAGGCGGCGCAAGGTGAATGGGCAGCGGCGGTGGAATTGAGAAAGAAGAAGAAGATTAGGGAGAAAAAGTTGTCGCCGCTGCTGCTTCTTTTTCGTCGTCGTCGGAGATGACGAGGAAGAGGAGAGGGAAGTCAGAGATGAGAGGCACGAAAGAGGATGGAG
Source organism: Bassia scoparia (assembly GCA_008642245.1). NCBI lineage: Eukaryota > Viridiplantae > Streptophyta > Magnoliopsida > Caryophyllales > Amaranthaceae > Bassia > Bassia scoparia. The sequence goes on along the minus strand of SNQN01002590.1, from coordinate 25,390 downwards.
AAGTGGAAGAGAGAGAAGTGAAAGAAACGTGAAAGAGAAGAGAAGAAAAGTGATATGAGAAGTTAGGTTTGGTTTTTATATAAGAGGGCCGAGGGTAGAATAAGTTATTGGTTGGGCTTACCCACCATCCGTTCTTATTGTGTTGGACTTTGACATAGTCAAAACCTGCGGTTGGCCCAAATAACCACAGCTTTTGTGTTTTCCTCAATTTTTTTGGCCTTAAGATGGTATAATACTGCGGTTTCTTAAATAACCGCAGCTTTTAACCCTCAAATGTTGCTGTTTTTAAACAACCGCAGCATTTGAGGTGTAACTTTTGTCTATTTTTCTACTAGTGCCACTAGGGAATTCACTAAAGCTTTTATCTTTAGTGATGTGTGGACAATACTCGAAATGTCACGCGATTTCAGCGTCTTAAAGATGACATGTGTTAGGCATCTTGCATTATGCGATACTTAGGTCATTGGCAACACGTCTCATATAGGTATTTTCTACACTTGAGATATGATCATTAGGGGGCTCGCTTAAGATTGACGCTGGTGCACTACCTATGTAACCAACTCTTAAGATTGATGCCTATCCTCACTATGATGCGCGACCGAGTGCACTACAGAGCCGTAATGGTTTACACCTCCTTTGATCACCACAGTGGGCTGGATGTGTGAAGGATTGTGTTGAGTTCCCTGTGTTTTAAGTGATGACAAACAGTTGCAAGAACAGGTACATTGGTCGAATAAATACAGCTGGTCTGTACAGCTGAGAAAACTGTTCTTGGTCACTTGAAAGAAAGTGACATGTATGCTAACAAGTTATATGTTCAAATTGTTCTATGTGTTTTAGCATACAGGTTTTTCCAACTCTCTAAGCAAGAAGGTCCTTCGAGTTAATCTCGTAAACATTCCAAGTTGAAAAGAAGATCAAGGGCAAGTTTTGAAGATGTTGAAGAATATGAAGATTAGTTCTAGGTTTAGACTAGGTCTTTATATTCTATAAATGCATAAGTGTGATTGATTGCTTGTATTATTGATGGACAAATTATGTGACTTCTCTTGTAGAGTTGAAGACAACTAGACCAGTTGGTTAGTTGGCTTCAACACTACCAGTTGAAAGAACAATTCTACTGTTCTTACAACTCTGATCACCTTATCGAACAAGTAAACGTTTTTGAAGATTTTCCTAAAAAGAATTTTGGAAACTTTAAGGTGATCTAGTAAGAGTATTTACTTAAGAATATTGTGTAAATGATTTTAGTCGAGTTAAGTTAACTAGATATTATTTTATCTTGGATAAAATAATATCTTGTAAACTTTCCTAAAATATGTGTGGATCTTTGGAAACAAATATCTCACATATTGTAGGGTTCGACTGTGATCAATTACATGGCTCTTGCCTATAAATATTCATGAGTATGCACTCTTACAAGGGAGAAGGGAGATTCTCTCCGAGCTTAAAAGAGTTATATTTCGAGAGAAAAGTCCTTAGTCTACATCAAGCAAGCATAGATTATACGAGTGCATATATTGAGCTTTAACTTACTCTTGTAAGCTCTTTGTGAGAGTTATTTGAGAGAAAGAAACTTGTATTGGATCATTAACAAGGGGTTGGTGATCGGGTAGCATTTGAGAGTTCAATTGCGAGTGCTTGTGAGTTCAAGTGCGAAATAGCACACTTGGGTTGAGTGTGGGGTTTCATTGTGTGAGAGATCATACATTGAGAGAGTGAGAGTTGCTATTATTCATTCGGAGTAGAATTAATAAAAGTAACTAGGTTAGGAGGACGTAGCCCAAAGTTGGGTGAACCTCGTTAATATCTTGTGTCCTTTATTATTGTTCGATATCTGTTCTATTAACTGTTTAACTGATAATTCCGCTGCAAAGACCAGTACAACTGGTCTACCTGACTAGAACAGTAGCAAATCGAAAATTTTATTGGGTACTCAATTCACCCCCCCTCTTGAGTACTCTTGGGAAACCTTCAGAGACCTCATAGTTGATGCTCTAGTCGCTGCACTAGATGTCAAGGAGGAGAGCCGAAAGGCTAAGCTGATGCCACTCCCTAGTGGCACAGTTTCTAAGGTAACAAAGCCTGAATTGAAACCCCTCCCCTCTAATCTGAAGTATGTGTTCTTGGATGAAAATGAGATGTACCCAGTGATTGTCAATGCTGCACTTAATGATGAGCAGCTCAAAAAGCTGTTAAATGTCTTGCGTTTTCATAGAAAAGCTCTTGGGTACAACATTGATGATCTTAAGGGTATTAGCCCAAATTTTTGTATGCACAGGATTCATCTGGAAGAAGGCCATCGCCCTTGCATACAAGGCCAATGGAGATTGAATCCGAATATGCAAGAGGTGGTGAAGAAAGAGGTAATGAAATTACTTGATGTAGGTATTACTTACCCCATTTCTGATTCTAAGTGGGTGAGTCCCGTTCAAGTTGTGCCTAAGAAGGGCGGGACCACTGTTGTGAAAAATGATAAAAATGAATTGATTCCCACTAGAATCGTGACAGGATGGCGCATGTGTATTGACTTCAGGCGCCTCAATTTGGCTACTAAAAAGGATCACTTTCCCCTTCCCTTTATTGATTAGATGTGGGAGCGTTTAGCTTGCCATAAGTTCTTTTGCTATTTGGATGGGTATTCGGGATTTATGCAAATTTCGATTCACCCTGAGGATCAGGAAAAGACTACCTTCACATGTCCCTATGGGACTTTTGCATATCGTAGAATGCCATTTGGATTATGTAACGCTCCAGCAACTTTTCAAAGATGTATGATGAGTATCTTTTCTGAGTTTTTAGAGTCTATCATGGAAGTCTTTATGGATGATTTCAGTGTGTATGGTTCTGATTATGATGCATGCTTGAATAATCTGTCTAGAGTTCTCAAAAGATGCGAAGAGGTAAGTCTTGTGTTGAATTGGGAAAAGTGCCATTTTATGGTCACTGAAGGTGTTGTTCTTGGTCATCTTGTAACTTCTAGGGTCATAGAAGTGGATAAAGCAAAAGTGCAGGTGGTTGAGAAACTTCCCCCTCCTGTTAATGTGAAAGGGGTGCGGAGTTTCCTTGGTCATACGAGATTTTATCGCCGCTTTTTCAAGGACTTCTCCAAGATTACAAAACCACTTACGTAGTTGCTTTTGAAAGATGCCCCATTTGTTTTTACTGTTGAGTGTCTTGAGTCTTTTGACAGGATAAAACAGGCATTGATTTCAGCTCCCATTGTGCAACCTCCCGATTGGAGCCTTCCTTTTGAGATTATGTGCGATGCGAGTGACTATGCTGTTGGCGTTGTTTTAGGCTCGAAAGTCATTATTTATACTGATCACGCAGCGCTGAAGTATCTCCTGTCCAAGCATGAAGCGAAGCCTAGGCTCATTCGCTGGATTCTCTTACTTCAGGAGTTTTATCTTGAGATTCATGACAAAAAGGGAGCAGAGAATTTTGTGGCCGATCACCTTTCGAGGATTCGGTTTGATGATAAGGATCGATCTTTCATTGATGACTGTTTCCCAGACGATCATCTCATGTTTGTTGCTGCTACTACTCTATGGTTCACCGATTATGCCAATTATTTGGTGGGCCATGTACTGCCTGATGATTTATCCTACCAACAGAAGAAGAAGTTCATGCATGATGTGAAGTAGTATTTCTAGGATGATCCTTACTTGTTTAAACAATGTGCCGATGGCTTATATAAAAGATGTGTTGCTGAATATGAGATGGGTGGCATACTCGATCGTTGTCATCAATCTCCTTATGGTGGTCATGCTGGACCATCAAAAACGGTGTTCAAGGTCTTGCAATCTAGTTTCTATTGGCCTCATTTTTCAAAGACTCTAGATCGTTCGTACTCTCATGTGATGCTTGTCAATGGACGGGTAATATTTCTATGCGCCATGAGATGCCCCAAAATGGCATATTGGAGGTGGAGATCTTCGATGTATGGGGCATTGATTATATGGGACCGTTTCCTTCATCTTATGGAAATCATTTCATCCTTGTGGCTGTGGATTACGTGTCTAAGTGGGTTGAAGCCATCACATCTCCTACCAATGATGCCAAAGTGGTCTTGAAGCTGTTTAAAAAGATCATTTTTCCGTGCTTTGGAGTTCCTAGAGCTGTCATAAGTGATGGTGGTTCTCATTTTCATGAGAGGCGCCTTGATACATTGAAGCGGAAGTATGGAGTACAACAGCGTACTGGACTTGCCTACCATCCTCAAACTAGTGGGCAAGTTGAAGTTTCTAACAGGGAGATCAAGTCCATTCTTGAGAAGACTGTGGCAAAGTCTTGGAAGGATTGGAGTACGAAGCTTGATGATGCCCTGTGGGCGTACCGGACTGCATTTAAAACACCTATTGGTACGTCTCCTTATCGCTTGGTCTATGGAAAGGCGTGTCATTTGCCTGTTGAGTTGGAATATAAAGCTTTTTGGGCGATCAAGAAGCTTAATATGGATGCTAAATTGGCGGGTGAGCAGGGTTTGTTGCAATTGAATGAACTTGATGAGTTCCGTTTGGGAGCTTATGAAAGTTCTAAGCTCTATAAGGAAAGGACCAAGTGATGGCACGATAAGAAGATCTTGGATCGAGAGTTCGAAGTAGGGGACAAGGTCTTGTTTTTCAATTCGAGGCTTAAACTTTTTCCTGGAAAGTTGAAGTCTAAATGGACCGGTCCCTACACTGTCACCATGGTAAGCAAATTTGGTTCGATCGAGATAATGAATGACAAAGGTGACAAGTTCAAAGTGAATGGTCAACGCTTGAAGTTGTATCATGAAGGCGCTATAGTGGGTCTTGCGGAGGTTTTATACCTCGAAGACACATCATCCTGAAGGCGTAGAGGTAATACGTTAGGCTCGCGACATTAAACAAGCGCTTTCTGGGAGGCAACCCGTAGTTTAATGCTTTATAGAAGTAGTGAGTAGCTAGTGTAGTTGTAGTGTAGAAGCTTTTGTGTGAGTGAGGAAGAGGGAATTAATCAAAAAATTTCACTAAGTGTGCAGGTGAACAGGGGCTCCGTAGAGACCAAACCGATCGGTTTGGGTCAAACCGATCGGTTTAGGGTCGTAGGATTACCCAGGTCGATCGAATGCGTGGGAAAGGAAATTTTAGGCAAAGGTCAAATCGGTCAGTTTGGGTAGGTCGGTTTGATCCAACCGATCGACTGCGAGACTAAGAGAAAATCTAACTTGAAGTCAAACCGATCGGTTTGGTCTGTAGGTTTGAGTAAGTCGATCGGTTGGGCATGCGTGTGAATTATTGATCGAACCTCAAACCGATCAGTTTGGCTTGATCGGATTGATTGGGTCGATCGACTGCGAGACGAAGGAAATTTTGGGACATACCCCAAACCGATCGATTCATGTCAAACCGATCGGTTTGGGTTGGTAGGTTTAGGGGTGAAAGTTCGATTTTCGGTTTGGATTATGACCAACTCCAAATCCGAACCATTTTATTTCGATTTTTAAAATTTCACTCCAAATCCAAACCAAATTGTATTTCACTCAAAACCAAACCAAACCAAAAAAATTCGGTTTTTAGTCTTTCGATCCAAACCAAACCGATTTTTTTTTCAATTTAGCTACAATAACAAATTACGTTTGGTTTGGTTTGGTTTGGTTCGGAGTGTTTAAATTTAATTTAGCTACAATAAAAAATTATGTTTAAATAATGCCTAAAATTCCTAATAAATTAACAAATGACAAATTCAAATTAAGTCCAAACAAAATTTCAAATAGAATAACAACTTTACAACAAAGTTAAGTTTCGGAGAGTTAATGGGGCAAATGGACCATTGGGCCTATATTCAACAAGCTCTTTTAATAATTCGGTGTGTGGTTTGGAGTTCGGTTTTTCCTCTCTCACACCGACTCCAAACCGAAAACTGATTTTCAGAAAATTTGACTCCAAACCGCACCAAATTTTTAAAAAAATCGAACCATATTTTTAATACGGTTTGGTTTGGTTTGGTATTCGGTTTTAAACCGATTTAGTTTCACCCCTAGGTAGGTTCAATTAGACCGATCGACTTCGAGAGTTGAGAATTATTGGACGAACCCCAAACCGATCGGTTCAGGTCAAACCGATCGGTTTGAGTGGTAGGTTTAGTTTGGTGGATCAACTGCACTTTGAAGAGATTAGGCTCGAAGTCCAAACCAATCGGTTCAAGTCAAACCGATCGGTTTGGGTCTGGAAATTGCGCAGTGAATCTGCCCTCTGATTGGCTCGCGTGGATTTTTCTATCCACTTATCCTCACCAACGACTCTCTCTCCTCTCCTTATTTCTGATTCACTCACTTCTTCATTCCATTATTTCATCTATCCCACTATCATCATCTTCTTCATCCTCTTAAACACTCAAATATCCATAACCACCAAACCTTCAAATCCATCTATCTCCTTCAATACTCATCCAAATTCTTCAAATCTTACACCATTCTCTTTCTCTTTTCATCCTCTACAACTTCCACTCTTTCAATCTCTCTTTCTCTCATTCACTTTCCCATACTACATCCTTTCACTAACACCACAAAAGTCCCATTAATGGCTTATAGGAGAAGAAGAAGAGAGCTGGAGAGGGAGCCCACACTCGAGCCCGTACAAGAGGACGAGGAAGAGGGAGAGGGGGCGTTGTCATTGCACCTCCAGCATGATGAGGACACCACACCGGACCCCGATTACCCAGATATTGTTTTCCGGGACGGATTACAGAAGGTAAATTCTTAAATTTAAAGGACCGAGGGTTTCGCGCAACTCGTTTTATTGATCATGCATGTATGCGAACCCTCGGCTCGAGGATGAATTGCAACGATTATGTGGTAGTTTAGGTATGCTTAATTTGTATAATCATCATTATGATACCTATCCTAAAATTGCTTTGGAATTTTTATCTTCTTTGACTTTTGTACACCCTCATGAGGAGGACGTTATATGTACCGTCCGATACAGGTTGTTTAACAGGGAGTTCAGTGTATCTCTTGGTGCCTTTTGTCAAGTGTTGGGTGTGACCCATTACCAAAACATGGAACCCCCAGTCTCCGCTGTGGCTGATTATTTATGGATAGATCTGACCGGTTTGCCATCTATGAACTACCAAAAATTGCATGCTGGTTTTATTAATCAACCGGTAGTTCGTAACTGGCAACGGTTCATGGCGGGGATCATTTTCAGTAGATATGAGGCGAACAACATGACCCAACGCGAGCTTAACATTTTGGGTGGTTACCTATGTTTCGACATGGCTAACTACAAAATAAACATTGGACATCATTGTGTTCGTCACATGTACCGATTTGCTAGCTCGCCGGTTCCCAAAACACATGCTGAGATTGTCTTTGGGGGCTTGGCGACGCTCTTTGTGAGACAAGTACTGGAATTTGACGAGTCCGAGTACTACAAGTCTCCTGAGTCTACTCTTATTGACTCCTACTACCTTCGGACCTCCCTTCGATGGGTGGTACGAGGGCAGAACCTTGGGGTACAGTGGGTCCTTTCTAAGGGCGAATAGGGCCGCCCCACCTCCCTCGTCTCTCTTCCGAGCCCTCACACGGCTCTTACTCCGAACTCTACGAGGTACATGTTGTATCCTGATGGACAACAACCCGCACCTCCACCGGAGCCCCAGCCTCAGGCCCTGGCTTATCCTCCCCCTCCACCGGACTATAACGCTATTATGCAAGGTATTAACAACCTTGCTATCACCCAGACTCAGTTGGGTGATCGGTTTGACGCGTTTAACAAGCGTCTAACCACTTTTGAGACTGATTCCCGCCTTGCTTTGTAACCAATGTATGATTATTTTGCTAGGCAAGGCAACATTAACCCTGCAGGTCCTCACCCCTCGTGGTACACGTAGCCTAAGGGTGGCTTTGGTGCGCCATCTAGTAGTGCCGGTGGTTTTGGGAGCAGTTCTCAAGGTGATGGTTCGGGTCGTGGGATGGATGATGATGATGATATGGATTGAGGTGCTTGTTTCCTTTTCTCCCCTAGCATTGAGGACATTGCTAGATTCGGCTTGGGGGGGAAGAACAAGCACTTTATGGCGGTGGTTTGAGGTATGTTTATCGCTTTCTAGTGTAGATTTTACTGCTTTCTAGTATAGATTTTATTGCTTTCTAGGATAGTTGCAAGGTTTGTACCATTCATTAGGAGTGGGAGTTTACTTGCAACCAAAAAATGTATTGCTTTCTTAGTGTAGTTTAGAAAAAAAATTAGTGATTTCTTGCTCTTGTGTTTGATTGGATTCTCCTGTAAAGCATGTCTCCCTGTGCCCCATAGTGGAAAATTTTTTGATGCTTGTGATTATTCTTGAACTCGACCTTTGTGAACTTGTGATTGCTTTTCTGATTCCTTAAATGAATTTGATGGACATGATTTAGCCTGATGTATCTTTGAAACGAGGAAGAACTGAACTTGGGAGGATTTGAGCTTAAATGCGTGATTATTCATATTTCACAACAAGAAAAACGTGCGCGGGCGACCGACGTTAGCGACCGATTTTCGGTCGCTAACACAAATTAGCGACCGATTTTCGGTCGCTAACGTAGGTCGCATTTTTTATCGTCGCTAAAATAAATTAGCGACCGAAAATCGGTCGCTAAACGTTTAGCGACCGATTTTGCGACCGATTTTTTGAGTAAGGAAATGGCAACAATTTTTGAGGAAAAAGTGAATTAGCGACCGATTTTTCGGTCGCTAATTAGCGACCGACAATGTATCGGTCGCTAAAGAGAATTAGCGACCGATTAGTCGGTCGCTAAATCTGGTTTCCCTCCAAAAAAATGGAGGAAAATTGGATTTAGCGACCGATTAGTCGGTCGCTAAATCTGATTTCCCTCCAAAAAATGGAGCAAAATTGGATTTAGCGACCGATTTGTCGGTCGCTAAATCTGATTTCCCTCCAAAAAATGGAGGAAAATTGGATTTAGCGACCGACAGTCGGTCGCTAAATCCAATTTTCCTCCATTGTTTATTAATTCGATGCTTTTTCCAATTTTCCTCGGACGGTACATAAAATGAAAATTTACAGATGAAAGTGATCGAAAATGTACAAAACAACATTGCAAATACAATGAAAACTTAGTTAAGAAGATCATCACATACATTTAGTCAACTTCTACGTAGCCTTCACAAGTGAATTAAATAATTTGATGAAATCGTGTAAAAAAACCATGCTCTCCAAAATATACAACTCTAGCAAGTTTTTGTCTCTAATATTAATAATAATAAAAAAATGTGTTAAAATTAAAATTTTAATGATGCATGAGCAGCCTGCAACCCTATGCAATGTCCCGAGTCTCCTTTTTGATCCTTATAGATTTAATTTAAGCATGACCAATTTTACTTAGCTGCCGAGTTGATTTCTGTCACAAGATGATACAAAGATCAAGATTGCAATTACATTAATATAAAATTCACACAGCAAAGCAAAACAAACACTAACATTCAATTGAATTTAAATATAAAATTACTCCACAAGTAATGCAACTCATAGTCATATTTATCGAAGATTGAAACAAAAGGAAAGGAAGAAAGACGGAGCAGTCGGTTGGGTCCCTGGCTACATTGCACACATTACCTCAAGACATCAGGCAATGAAACAGAAGTGACTCTATTTCCTCTGTGTAACAGAATTTTTCTAAACTTCTGAGTTTCAAGCACTAGTTACATAAAAGAACAGGTAGCTAAATGCTCACAGAAAGCACAAAATATAGATCATATGAAACTTCTGAAAACAAAAACTACACACATTAATTATAGAGAGACTTAAAGGGTGAAAAAAGGGTCATACAATCAACCAGGGTAAATTTACAGCCAAATCCTAACTCCTCATAACCCAACCTTCCAAACACAAAGCCAAACAAAATAATCCAATACTTGACCCAAATAAAACATGTTATCCATGCCACGAAAAAAAAGGCAAAAGAGTTACCCATTCTTAAGTTTACTGCAATACATCATACATAGTTACAAGAAGTCAACAGAAACAGAAGCAAAAAAATAAAGATACCTGCCAAATAAAATGCAAGAAGCAGTCTCAGAATACCTGCCAAATAAAATAGACCCAACATATTCATGCCGTTCGTGGATTTCAGCTTATTCTCGGGTTGGTTTCATGGTTTGTTTCATGCATGTGATCAAGTTAGAAGAAATATGCGTCTTAATCTTAGTAGTTGATTAGCAATGTTCAATAGAGGAAGATATTAAATGTGTAACAGTACAGTTCACCACTCTAAAGTTACCTCTTAATCTAGAGACAACTACTTGAGCAAATTCGGCAACAGAGGAATGACGGCTGGGAAGAAAGAGCCAAAGCTTAATTTTTTCATCTAGAGTATATTTTTTTTTAAAAAAAGCAAACAATATTACTAGAAATGCAGACCTACCGTTTATCAGGTAATGAGGTGACATCTGATTCACTGGGCAAGATGTAGCATCTAAAATAAGCAACGGAGTATGATGTAGCACCTTGCAGAGGGAAGTAACCAAGATGTATATTATTAGAATGTATAGACACATACCTCAAAGCATGGTTTTCAGTATCTGCAACATAAAGAACATTTTTTTTTAATTATAAGCAAGGCCCTGCAAACGCACAGCTGCCAATAAGTATCAATTTGGGAAAACCATATATTTCTACAACTACAACACATAAAAGTTTTGCAAAGAAAATCAATTCACCTGAAAGAGTGAAGAACAAAAAATAAACTGTGCAACTATGCTCACAAATGATTACCTGACGTCTGTTGAAAGCAGCATCATCAAAACTACCATCACGTAAACCCTCCTCTCCCGAGCTTCCAACTTGTGCAATATAAGTGCCACCCAGATCAGTCACAACCTGCAGTTTGAAAGAAACAAGCACAGTTCCCTTGGTGAAACATTTCTGGATCTCATCGTGTCTCCATACCAAAATGAAATTCCCCCCACCCCCCGCCCTCTTTTTATTATATACTCCAAATGTAATTTAAATCAGTCCATGAAGCTAGGGGAGTGGGATGAAGAGGGAAGAGAACCAACAATGCGGTTGTGGTTACTGTCTGAAATGAACAGCCTATTATTCAGCACATCCACTGCCAACTTTCATCAACTTTTCCTCAATGTCAATAAAGTTACAATGAATTTAATTATTAAGAGAAAATTACAAAAAAATACACTGAGGATATGCATAGAAAAATAAAGACAGAACAGAGCTTAATTAGGCCTTTATGTGTTTCAAATAAATCATTTGTCAATATTCTGCAATTCAGCTCAATGGCACAAGAAGACAACCATTTGTCATTGTACATAGCTCATCAGAAAGTTGTAACAAACCTGAAAAGTTCATCACTTTGTGAAAAGGGTCGGTATCTTGAAAAAACATCCCCATATCTCACATATGAGAGCCCCATAAGTGCTCTGGAACAGAAGGTTATAAAGATATGAGGATATTGTTCAGGCACACAAAAAAGTCGTGATTTAATTGAGCCAAAAGTGTGAGAGTAAAGTGGAGCAAGTGAACCTCCCTAAGCGATTTTTCAGAGCCTGAGACAAAGCAGTTGCAACCTCTTCTTAACTACCAGGAGAAATCCATATACCAGAAGCAACAACTTGATTAACAATTAAAAAGAGAAATGTTGTTAGACAAACCTACCGAAGAATAAAATGCATCAAATGCAATTTTAATCAGGGTTTGAACTCAACTAAATGCAAATCACTTAACTAATGATGATAGCAATTTTAATCATGTCAAGTCTTCAACTTTGCCATTGAAAAACCTAACTTAATATGGGAATCAAACCCATTTTAATCATTTAACCAAGTATCACAGACTAAATGCTGTATCAAATTAAGAACATCACTTCAAAAATTGCATTAATCTCAATATTATTCTAAATTTGGAAACAAACAAACAACATCAAGAACTCAACTTTACAGCAGAAATGCCATAAAAATCCAATGTTTGAGCAAAAATAGTACAGTATAATACAGTAACTTGATACTGAAGCAAAAGAAGTGAAATTACTTACGATTTAGTGGCAGCATAAGTGGAAAAAAGAGGATAAGAAGGAACAACAACAGAAGAACCAGAACCAATGTTAACAATAGCACCCTTTCTTCTCTTCAACATACCAGGAATAACAGCTTTTGTAACCCAGTTCACACTCTCAACATTCACATTTAGAGCTTCAACTGAATAATTAAACTTAATTAAAGGGTTCAACAATAGAGCATATTCATGTTCAAAAGCTCAAAACTCACAAAAATAATTCAATTTCAAGCTCAAATCATGATTTAATTCAAGGAATTAAAACTGAAAATTTAGCTAAAATTAAAGGAGAATTGAAATACCTCAAGGAGTGTGAATACAACTCCTAAAATCGAGCCAAAATTCCAGAAAAATCCTCGACCAAAACGAGCCTCCAAATCGAACCATTGTTGAGCTGAATTTTGCCCAGATTCGAGCTTCAATTGAAGCAGAAAATGTGAGCAAAATTGCTCCAAAAACGCAACTCATTTGCGCCCTACAAGCCCACAAAATTCGAACCCAAACAACTCCTCCAAAATCAAGCAAAATAGCAACAAGTCTTGAGTTATTGTTGAGTCTAATTAGGGTTCAATTAGACACCAATTTTCGAGCATAAGCAATTAAACACAAGAACAACAACAATTAAACACTAACCCCCAAATAAAATGCAATGAACATGAACCCTAACCCCCCAAAAATTCGAAATAAAATTAAAATGAAAATTAAAATCAAAATCTTACCCTAAAGCTGCATGAGGAGTGGCGTGAGCAGTGGGGTTGGCGTCGAATTGGGCGTCGCTGGAGAAAGAGGGAGAAGGAGTGGTGAAGCAGTGGGGTTTGAAGGAAAGAGAAAGGGAGAAAAAGGGAGAAAGGGAGAAGGAGTAACGGCGACGGAGCAGTGATGGAGCAACGGTGACGGCGACGGAGCAACGGCGACGGCAGGGGGTTTTGTCGAGTGAGAGGGAGAAGGAGGGGCGAGTGTCGAGTGAGAGGGGGTTTGGGTTTTTTTTAGGGTGTTTTGTCGAGTATGTCGAGTGAGAGTGAGATGAGTCTGTTGAGGTTTTGTCACGTTTTTATTTTTATTTTTTTTTAAAAAAAACAATTAGAGCATTGCCATCAATGACTAGTTTGGTCTTAAATTTGGTGAACAAAATAATCACTTGATTCCATCAATGAAAAAAAGGGTGAAAAATAAAATCATCCCATGAAATTTCATGGAAATGAATCACCAAAGCAGGCCCACGCAATTACTCTATCTTTTCTCTTTTTTTTCGCTGCTTTTGAGCCAAAACGACGTGTTTTGTCTCTTTAAAGAGCAAAACGACGTCGTTTTAGGTTAAATAAAGCCAAAAAAATAAAGGGACTGACAGCCAGCAGTAACACGCGGCCCAATAGGGGCTTGCCACGCGTGCATTGCTGGTGTATTAGAGCAATATAGTGTTAATCGTTTTTGCACATTTTAACCATTATAAAAAAAAATTAAAAATAATAAAAATTACCAAAATTCATAACTTTTCAAGATCTATAAATAGACACCCATATTGCTATATTTTTCTTCACAATCCAATTCACTATTCTTAAAACCTTAGTATAATTCTCCAAAAATTCATAAAAATTGTTTTTACTCCAAAAAAAATACTCGAAAATCCGAAGAAATTCTCAAAAAATTCTTAAAAAACTCTAAACAATCCCTTAATTATTTTGGAGTTGGAAAAAAAAATCAAATTTACAATTTTTATTACTTGAAAGGGTTTTTCCTATTTAAGGCTATTAATTTAATTTCAATGTTTTCATGTTAAATTCAATGATTTAAATAATTTGAATTAATTAATTTGTTGCAATTTAAATATGAATAATTTTTTTGAATTAATTAATCCGAAAGTTTAAAGTTGCACCATATAATTTAACTTAAATTGCTGAAAATTTAAATTAATCCGAAATTTAAATATTTAACCCGAAAAATAAAGTTAAAAAGTTGTTAATTAATCCGTTTTAAATAAATAATCCGAAAATTAATTACGTAACCCGGAAAAATAAATTAGAACGGATTAATTAATTAATCTGATTTAAATAAATATTCCAAAAATTCAAATTTAACACGTAATTAGTGGTAATACGTAATTAGTTAAACATTAATCACAATTAAGTAGTGTCGGAATTTGGCCTAATTGTAATTAGACAACATTAATTAATAACAAAATGATGAGTTGGATGTGAGAGAAAGTGTTGTGGGGTAAAGTTAAAAAAGTAGGAGAGAGAGGGATGATGAGTTTTTTTTGGATCATTGGTGTAGGTTGGGTGATTGAAAATTTCATGAAATGAAAAAAGATGAGTGAGAAAGTGTTAGAGAGAGAGGGATGAATGATTTTTTTGGTCATTGGTGTGGATGCTCTTAGTGACCGAAGTATCGGTCGCTAGTAGCGACCGATGTCACAATCGGTCGCTAGTAGCGACCGATACTTCGGTCGCTAATTGTTTTTAAGAGGCAAAGCTCAACCCGCCTTTGTTTATTGTCTTAGCGACCGATAAATCGGTCGCTAATAGGCCCTTAGCGACCGATTATTCGGTCGCTAATTTTTGCGACCGAATAATCGGTCGCTAACGGTCACAATAGCGACCGACTAAAAATCGGTCGCTAAATGCGGTCGCCCGAAGACGAATTTCTAGTAGTGTTTCTTTCTTGTGTGTTAGTTCCTGGTGTGTCACTATCTCGTAATCTTGGCTTGGTACTTGTCCATTTGACTATTTGGTCGTGTATTGAGCATGATAGGAGGCTTTCGTTGTTAGGAGCCGTGCTTCAGTGTTTAGAAACATTATTATCCCTTGATCRCTAATTTTGAGCCTGATTCCTTTCATTTCATGTATGACTACCTACATTACAACCATATTTTGGCTTTGTTCGAGTAACCCAAGTCTAGCTTGAGGGAGCATATTGGAGGGTGATGTGTGTTTTGTGGGTGCGTTTATTGGAGGCTCATATTTGGGGTGGTGTTGTGTTTCGCATTAGGTTCCTTAGCTTGAGTATCGTCATTGTTTCTATGTAAAGTGCAAGGCAAAAGTTGTCTATTTCAATTTAAATAAAAAGATTATCCAAAAATAAGTTCTATTTCATAGWTTATTAGTCCAATAATGCCTTTGCACTTGTGTTTGTTGTAACAAAGATGATGATACGACGTGGTTGCGGTTTTTGGAGTTGGTCGGTTTTGGTTACWTGAGTTGGAGTTTGCTTGGAGTTGTCTTAGCGTTATCACTTGGCTATCTGCGTTGACTGTTGAATGCTCACTTGAMTTAGACTTTTAGCTCACATTTCCCAAAATTTATCCTACCCCTAACCTTAGCCCCATTACAAGCTATTAAAAGTCCTCACTTGATAAACATGTGTCCATTTGTGTCTTGTAGATTGAGTACCTTGCCAAGGTCGTTGAGTTGTGTATGCATTTCGAGTCGACTTGTAGGTTGATGTGCTATTGTCGCCACTTTCAAACACATGAGTGTTGGTGAGGATGGGGGAGGAGTTGCTTTAGTGATTTAGGCCTCAAAAGTTGATTCATGGTGCATTATGCGATTGTGGGGTGGTGAGCGATTGGGTTCATTTTTAACCCACCAACAAGAAAGGAGTGCTACAGGGAGAAGTTCTTCCTTGATTCCGCTCTCTTTGTTCTTGATGGCCAATTGTGTTGTTGATGATTCACGTTTTTGGATAAGCATTTTGTACTTGGGATCCTTGTCGGGGAATGGGTCATAAGTCCTGTGCGATGTTGTTTTGATGGGGTGGAGCGTGTTTTGCTTGAGGTCTGGCGGAGCTTGCTTGAGGACAAGCAAGAGTTTGGCTTGGGGGAGTTTGATGTATTGTGTGTTGTATTTGAGTGGTTTTTCCCCTCATTCCGTTGTCATTTTAGTTGATTTGGCTCCTAAAGCTTGTGCTACTATATTGTGTATTTATGTGTTTTTGATTAGTTTCAAGGTCTTTTCATAGCTTTTGGATTGATTTTGGATGATTGAGACACTACGCAGCTTCACGGGAGTAAGTAGAGGCGCGAATCGACGGAGATAAGCTAAAGCACGAAGAACCAGCTCAACCGATCGGGTTTGCAACTCAATCTGATCGGTTCGATGTTCAACCGATCAGTGGGTCCGGTTTGGGCCTGCGTTTCTGATTGCTTTTGTTTTAATGAGGAGGTGGCATTTTTGTGAATTTAGAGACTCTTTTAATTCAAAAAAATACAAGAGTATTTAAGGGAGAAATCAATTTGTAATTGATTATTGATTATCAGAGATTATTTTCAAACTCAATTACGTATTTTGTGGAACCCTAACTTTTGCTATTCTTGTGGAGATTCAATAAAATTATCATTCATCAATTTCAATATGCTCCTTTGGTAATTTTTCATCCTTAATTCATTCTACTTATTGCTTTTATTTATTTATGCTTTTGTTTATGTTTCCCCATCGCATTAGCATGTTTAATTTGAAATGATGAGTAGTTTAATTTCTAGGGCATTGGGGATCTATGGCAATATGATGACATGTTTTTGGCTTGATTCGATTCATGACTTAAGCTTTAATCAATTTCCTATTAATTTTCTTTATGTTAATCAATTCGTAGGGCCCGACTTAATTGCTTAATTTGATTAGTCACAAGTCTAGATCTAGCGATGGAGACCTTAGCACCAGAGTCAACATAAATAGTAGAATGAGACTTCTAGGTCGAGAGATAGGTTAGAGTTATAGTTCTTATGGTTCTAATTGATTTGAGAGAGCTTTGACCCTATTTTGATTATGCCTTGTTATGAATTGTTGATGCCAATTTACTGTTAATTACTGCTATATGTGAACCATACGCCCTAGATTCGTTAAATTGTATAGTTAATCATTTAGTTGGTCCATCGTTTCATTAGTCTTAATTAGTTATCAATCACATATCCAAGTTATCATTTTATAGTTTGGATGCTTTGATCCAGTTAGTTCAATATAGTTTGTCTTCCTTGTGGATACATCTGTTACACTAGCTGCGTTGTTTTAATAGTACTTTTGGTAGGCACGCGACAAGCCTTCACAAACGAGTGCAATAGCCCTAAGAAGCTTATGTAAGTTTAGGATATGATGAGCTTTAAAACCATGTAATAAATAGAAATTTTATAAGTTAGGGCGAAAACCCATAACGCCTAAATACTTAAAATGGCCATTTCACGCCCCTAAATACCAGGATGTGTCCAAATGAGGTGCAAAGATCCTAGGAGCTTAAATATATGTTTTTTAGGACATGATGGGCTTTAAAACCATGTAATAGATTGGAAATTTTATAAGTCGACGCGGAAACGCTATAAACACCCAAAAATGACCCAAAATGGCCATTCACGCCCTAAAATGACTCTAGGTGTGTCTAAACGAGTGCAATCTTCCCTAGGTGCTTAAAGTGTATTTTTGGACACGATCGAGCTTTAAACACTGTAATAGTAGGAATTTATAAGTTAGGCAAAAAACCATGTAACTCCCAAAATGGCCCAAATGGCCATTTCACGCCCTAAAATAACCTAGGTGTGTCTAAATGAGTGCAATCAGCCCTAAAGCTTAATAAATGTTTTAGACATGATCGAGCTTTTAAACCATGTAATAGTAGATGTTCTACAAGTTAGGTGCGAAAACCCATAAAACACCAAAAATGCCTCAAATGGCCATTTCAACTCTAAAATAACCAGTTGTGTCTAAACATGGTGCAATCAATCCCTAGGTATCTTGAATGAGTGTTTTAGGACATGATCAAGCTTCAAAACCATGTAATAGGTATAAATTTTATAAGTTAAGCGTGAAAACCATAAAACGCCAAAATGGCCAAAAAGGCATTCACACCTAAAGATTAGGAGTGTCTTAACGAGTGAATCAGGCCTAAGATGCTTAAATATACGTTTTAGGACATGATCGAGATTAAAACCATGTATGTAATAAGTAGAAATTTATAGTTAGGCGCGAAAACCATAAAACGCCCAAAAATGCCCTAAAATGAATTTGACGTCCTAATATGACCTAGGTGTGTCTAAACGAGCAATCAATCCTAGAAGCTTAAATGAGTGTTTTAGACATGATCGAAATTTAACAAAACCATGTAATAGGTTTTTCCTGAAGTTAGGCACGAAAATACCCAAAACACGTGTACATTTCTAGGTTAATTACGCCTTTGATGAATATATGTTATTGAATTTTCAAATTCTTTTCACTTTAAGTTTTTATACATATTTTATGTCGCAGGTCTTCCACACCCAATATATGAGCCTTTTACGGATGCGGAAGTCAATGAAGTTCGGGCAATTTGCTAGTTATGTCACCGACCATTTGTGTTCTTATCATGAACTATTTTTGAACTTAGCTTATTGGAGTAGATTTGTTTATACATGCATGAAAACTTTGACCATTATTGTATGTTTTGAACTAATTAAAGAACTTATGTAGAAGTATTTGTATATATTTATTTCGACATTTTATTAATATTATTATATAAATGTTTATATTTTGTTTTGTATTACGATCGAAAAAGATTGACTAAATGCAGGTTTAAAACAGATTGTTATTATATATTATAAGACATGTTTATATTGCAGCATATTAAACAGGTTTTATATTATATTATGAAATTAAAAAAACAGCGTGGAGTTTTTAGCTAAAACTGCAACATTTGACTTACTCAAAGCTACGATTATTTTAACCGCATTTTTGAGAATTTTGTCAAAAGTTGCAGGCACAAAAGTTGTAGTTCAAAACCCCAATTTTGATGATTTTGATCCGTAGTAAAATCATGAAGATTGGTTAAAATCATGTTAATTTAGAATTGCTAATGGTTGAAGAATTTTATGTTCATGTTTAAGTTGTTACCTTGAAAAGAGATGGCCATGATTGTTTTTATAATGCATTGTTATGCATATATAAATGTTATAACGGCCATGAATATCACTCTTAATTGCATGACAGTGAATGTTAGCATACGTGATCAACGATTCATTCWTTAGTTGGTTGRATCTATTGTGCATATATAGTTGATTGGGGATTGTAATGCTTTGATGGGTTGAAAGTGAAATCAGAATATGTTTGTTGTAACTGTATAAACTACAAAGTTACATACATGTATGGTTAAATTTTCTTTGATCGAATGGAGTAGCATTAAATGCATGCAATTTGATAGTGATGGTGTGATAGCCCATCATCAAGATTACCAAAGATAAAGATCCTATCTCAGTCTTAATAGCTAAGTAATAGGGCAAAAAAGGGTCGAACCCATGGGAAAAACATGTTAAGCACTGACTAGTTATCAAAGCGACAAGCTAAGTCATGAACAAGGTTAAGAGTTTGGTTACAAACACTATTAACTTGAGAGGAACAAACAATTAAGGCACTAGGATTGAGGTTTCARCGCACAAAACACACATGTAACAGCCGAACACAAGCAATCAGGCAAGCAAACATGAATCAACCGACAAGGGGAGATTTTCTAAGGTCCTAACCACTCTCTCAAGCTAGTTAGGAGAACCTCACTTGCAATCTAAGACCTATTCTCATGGATTGCTTACAACTTCGGTTTAAGCACAAATGTCGTGAAAGCTTGTAACATCCCTAGAATCAGGCATATAGAATAATGAAAGGTGAGTAGTCCAAATACCCCATCAAGTGAGCATCAGTGACTAGCCAAAACAAAAGAAAAAGGAAAAGTACAATGAAAAGCTAAAGTAAAATCCGAGAAAATCTTATGAAGTGGAGTAGCGCCTGGGTTACGGGCAGTAGCGCCCCCTACTCTAGCTTCAGCAGTGTAGAGAGACAAACAGAGAGAAGTAGCGTTCAAAAGGGGAGGCGCTACTGGCCCGCGAGTTCAGAGAGCTCGAAAATTGCAAAATTTAAGAGTAGTGCCTAGTAGCTGGCCGCAATTGGGCGCTACAACCCGCTATTTCCTGCTACTGCCAAACTGCACTGCGAATAGGAAAAAAATGGCCATAACTTCTTCAWTTTTCATRGGAACCACTCATATGACTAGCCTTTTCGAAGCTATCAAGATGAACTTTCACCTCCAATTAGAATCACATTAAAATGATAATTTTTCTTAAAGTTATACTTGATTGAAGTTGCCTAACACTTTRAAAAATGTCCAAAATGCTCCAATACTCCACCAAAAGTCACACGAACCATATTCCTAAGCCTCGAACAATCCAAACTATGTTAATACTACTCTTAACCATGCTCATCAAATGAGTACCTGCAAAATCGATCAAAACAAAAGAGAAAAGGTGGCAAAAACGCTAAAAACGGCCGTTAGAGGGTTAGAGAAAGAAATGAAGAAAATGACTCAAAACAAAGACAAAAGTAACTCAAAATTACGAAAATAAGCTAGAAAAAAGACTCTAAAAATGGAGTATAAAATCCCTATATCAAACTCCCCTAAGCTAAACCATTGCGTGTCCGCAAGCAACTAAAAGCAAAAAGAAAGAAGAATGAAAAGTGACCCATAACAAAGGAATACTCAACTTGACCCAAGTGCTAATGAAGGACTCTATTATGCATGTTAGCAAACACTAACTTAGTCGACGAGAACAACGACCTCTACTAGAGAGCCACGAAACAACCAAAAGGGTAATGAGAGGCTTGAACCAAACGGTCGAAGGACCAACCCACTCCCACGATCACATCCATCCCTAAAGTACTCCTGAGCTGTGTAACCAATCACCCCATGAGGGAGAATTCAAAGAATCAAAGTAAGAAGAGAAAGAACGGTCTCTCATAGGTRCCATGAGTGGTGCTCGTTCAATAGGCTTGACTTGTGACTTTCAATGTAACATGGAATAAAATGGTCTTTTCGGGGTTGTAATYGGGCTTTGGCAAAGGTGTGGAAAGACTTTTTATGTGGTGGTAAACCTAAGAGAAGCATTTACAAACCAAATATCAAAAACTAACCAAAGGAAAAACATCACTAAGGCATCTGCGAAACAACTCTTGGAAAGACATACACGACCAGAAACTAATCGTGCGACAAAATAATACAAGTGCCCGAAAATCAAAACATAGAAGATAACTAATTATTTACAAATACTACAAACATTATTTTTGGTGATCACACTTGCCTTTGAGAATGATAAACAATGATAAAGGAATAAGATCTTTTCTGAATTTTCCTCCCTTTTTTCGATTTTAGCTACATGGAAACAATTATTACATTAACTAGAACTACTAATTTACATACTAAAACTACTAATCGTAATATTACCACACCACGACTAAAACTATGCTCTCTAGCACGGCATACAAAGCAGGGTTAAAGGTTTAATGTGGCTAAAAGAAAAGATTGCTAAGGCTCAAAATAAGAGAAAACAAGAACATAAAAAGTTAAAATGAAAAGCAAAGAAATGAAACAAACCTAAAGGATAAACTAACAAAAAATAGCAAAATCACTTTCCAAGAAAGTCAACAAGTCAAGTTCTCGAGTCAAATACACACGGGTCTTCTAGAACTCATAGAACGAAAGACCAAAGTAATGAAAGGTGTACAACCAGTAGAAGGTTTAAAACTCTCACGGGTTTGAAACAGTACCATTTCGACTTCCAATGACGCCGGCAATGGGATATCAACTAGCGCTAAGAACCAAACAAAACCACAATTAATCGCAACTAATGACTCAACTAACTGAGAGCGAAGGGTATACAAATCCTTTCCTAAGTGTCCAAAACATGCACAATTTCCACGAAAGATTAAGAGTCTACCAGAGCTACCCTAAAGGACTCAAAACAGACTAAAAAGAAAGATATTTTTGGGTTTTTAAAAGAAATTCTAAAACGACTAAGCAAAGTTTGAAGAATCAATAGCCCTAACAAACCTTGCGAAACAAGGCTACACAAGCAGATAAGTACAAGTATTCACATGCATAATTAACTCAAAAGCAATAAAATACTGACACAAACAAGACAATAGACAAACACACCACAAATATGTACAAGGACTCCCCCAAGCTAGTCTTTAAGTATTGAGTTCGCCCCATGCTAGAAGGACATCGTCTCCCGATGCTATGGAGAAAGAAACCAAATTAAAGGGTGGGAAGGGAAGGACACAAACAAAGGGGGGGGACAAAGGAGCCAAGTACAAAAAAATTCATGACTATTTTACAAGGAGAAATGGTGCTATCAGGTAAATAACATTCAAAGATCGCAATAACTTGTCAAAAGTACTGTGCAAAATTCAAAAATACCAAATAGGTAGGCATCAAAAGGCAGACATAAAAGATCAATGAAGCATTCTACCTAGATGGAATGCTCATGTAAGAATGATGAGATCAAATGAAGAATCTAAAATAAGAGGAGTAAGGAGGAGCATGCTAGTACAAAAACTTTGCCACATTGGCATCAATAAGACAAGCATGAGATTTAAAAGATGATAAGAACTCCTCAAATTGTGGTGCTTTGACAGCACATGTTACTATAGGAAAGACTAACTATTCTAAGGATATGAGCTTATCAATTGATTGAGGAGGTAGGACAAAGGGTGAAAATTGGAGTCAATAAAAGTGACAATGTAAAAATGGAACCAAGAGATTCAACACATAATCTCAAAATTCATCTTCTCTTATCATAAATTAGATCAAGTAACAAGTGTTTGTTTATCTTCATCGCTACTCCAAAATCCATCATTTAATGGAAAGTAGTATCATGAAAGTAACTTGGAAAGAGATATTCTCATTATAAAGATTATTATGGGAAACACGGGAAAGTCAAGGGAGTTCGTGCATATAAAACATGTGGAACTTGATATTTACATCAAGATTAGAACAAGAGAATCCAATATCACAGATATCCACAATCGAGTTTCATACCATAAGTCATACAACCTCACGTTGGCCATCGCCCACGCATAGGTATCCCTAGCTACCATAAAATAGGCTCCAAGCATTCTTCAAAATATACTAGAAATGACCATATGACAATGACTCAACCAACACCCTCGTTCATCATTCAAACCCTCATAAATTACATCGCAACATCTACTTCCGAAACAATGCAATAATTAATGCCAATAAATATCCAACACTCCATAATATTTCAAAATAGAATCATGCTCATATTGAGAAAAGAAAATTCGCAATTAGAAGGCAAAAAAGGAAAAAGAAACAAAAAAATAAAAATTATACAACAACTTAGTCTCATCTAAACAACTAAATCAATGTAACAATGCGTTAATCCTCGGGAACGATGCCAAAATCTGATAGCCCTTCATCAAGACTACCAAATATAAATATCCTATCTCGGTCTAACTAGCTAAGTAGTAGGGCAAGAAAGGGTCGAACCCACGAGAAAAATGTGWTAATCACTAATTAGTTATCGAAGCGACAAGCTAAGCCATAAACGAGGTTAAGAGTGTGGTCACAAACACTATTAACATGAGAGGAACAAACAATTATTAAGGCACTATGWTTGGGGTTTCACCACACAAAACACACATGTAACAACCGAACACAAGCAATGAGGCAAACGAACATGAATCAACAAACAAGGAGAGACTTTCTAATGTCCTAACTACTTTCTCAAGCTAGTTAGGAGAGCCTCATTTTCAATCCAAGACCTATTCTCATGGCTTAGTTACAAGTTTGGTTTAAGCACAAAAGTCGCAAAAGCTAGTAACAGTCCTAGCTAGAATCCTACCCTTATTCTCATGTGAAGTTTCTGTGGTACTCAAGAGGGGGGGGGGGGGCTTAATTGAGTAAACTAACTCTTAMCCTATTTTTCTTTCTTTTCGGATTATGTATGAGGAACCAGTTGGGCTGGTTCCTGTAAGCAGCGGAATAAAAGCTAAGTAATAAAGGATGCACAAGATTTAACGAGGTTCACCAACTATGGGCTACGTCCTCCTACCCTATGTTCTTTTACAAATCTACTCCAAAAAAGAAAGAACAAACTCCCTCCTGTTTCCCTACTCAGGGAACCAACACCCCACACTCAACTCTGAGTGTGCACTCGACTCACACTCGTAAGTCCAATTGTGTTTGAACTCACAAACACTCACCTGGCTTTCAATCCCTCTATTGAATGCCTTAACAATATCAAAGTTTCTCTCTTTTGAATTTACTTCTAAAAAGCTAATAAGAGAATTGTTTTGCTTGATAGGTGCTCTTGTATATGAGTTGAAGTAGGGTTTTTMTGCTTGTGTGTTTTCTCTCAAATATACTCTTTTTCAACCGTGGAGAGAGATGTGGAATATATGAACATAGACTAGTATATATATTTATGGAATCCTAAACCCTAGTTACCATAAAATCGGATAGCTTGTCGGTCAAGGCAAGATGTGATTTTATGGAAAGTATTTATCTTATTTGACTTAATCACAATTATAGAATCAAATAAGAAAAATACTCCTTGGATTAAGGTAACCAAAATATATCCTCATCTATTTTCCAATTGCTTAGAATATTTCAAAAACAAATCTTTGAAAAATATCTTAGGAAAATCGTTTTCAAATCTGCAGCTATTATATTCCACGRAGAGACCCAGCTGCTTCCCCAGCCTGGTTTCCTACGATGAGTATGGTATGAATTCTGTTTAAGACTTGTACCGGAATTCATAACATAACTCAAAACACTTATAAGCACTTATAAAACCCTTACAAACAAATCATACTACGGAGAACATTACATGAAAAACTATATTTAAACACTTAAGAACTAATTCTTCTATTCTTCATGTAATCTTCAAGACTTTGAAGCGTCCTTGAATTCTTTAGTTAAAGGCAACACTTCTTTCTTCGAATGATTTCGAAAGGCTTCTATACTCTAAGTCTTGGAATCAACTCAACTACTGTACATGTAACATGGTTAATGTACAATAAAGAGTATATGTCTACTTTTCAGTATAGCCGTCTAGGAAACAGTTCCTACTGGTTCCCRACCAGTACATAGAACATTATTCACTCAGCWMTTCCCTATAAGGAGACAAGTTAGTTTCAACATATAACTCATATAATTATTAACTTGTCTAAGGAAACAGTATTCTATAATAGCTGGTTCCTTGACCAACTACATCTATGGCAAAATATCCTGTTTCCTTAAGCTGTTTGTCATCACTCAAAACATAAGGGACTCAACAAACTCCCCCTTTTTGATGATGACAAACTAATTGAAGTTCCTGCAACCAAACAAGTTGGAAAAACCTCGATTATGTACTCAGCACAACCAGCAGACTCAATGACTCAAATGAACAAGTTAGCTAATCTAACTGGTTCCTAGAAAAGAAAAAAAAAACAGAACAACTTGACTCAATCTAAACTAGCAGTGTTCAGGCTTCAATTGTCTACATGATTTCCCCCTTTTGGCATCATTAAAAATATTCTCAAGTAAAAGTAATGTGCACAAATTGTTAAATGTA